>JAQGBH010004758.1:0-15915 GCA_034698265.1 Sminthurinus aureus
TATTTTCATATTTGTTATGTTTTGAACAAACAACTAATCATACCAAACTTGATTTTCCTAAAATTTTCCACCTCTGCATATTTGTACTCAGGATTAAAACCTGGATTCTGTGAAACGCACTTTTTTTTCTGTTGCTTTCCACAACATTTTCACAATTACAATGTCCCTATCAGCAAAAATCGGCTAAACACTTTAAAATGTATTTTTATATATACACAGTTACTATAATTCTTTTGATAACATTTGATTGAAGTGCTTTCTCTTTGCAACAAGAATAATTATTAATATTCCTATGATAATAGTACCATAATGTAATAATATATAATCTACATAATTTTGTATCTACAATCTATATGTAATGAATTTTTGGTGTAAATATTAAATATTATAATATATAATATGTAGACGAAAATAAAAACAACAAGTTTTATATCATAATTTATAATAATTCCTTTATAAAATAAAAAATAGAAACCTACTGAAGTAAAATATAGCTCTCATAATAATATAGTCAAAATACAGTAGAGCAGAGAATAAAAATAATTGTTTGCATATAGTTTATATTTTTTAAGTCATTCAGTACCTACATAATGTGCGTCATCTTATTTTTCATGTGGTAACATATTATACTGACCGTAAGTAGCAAAAACCTATCTAAAAAATTTAAATCGTATTATCATTTATGAACGTACATATTATAATATGTTTCGTACGTACCTCTCATACCTGCATCTCGTTTATTTTAGAAGTTTTCTCTTCTGTGTTTGTTTGTAAATAATTACAAAATATTCTATTATTTTATATACATTTTTAATCAGTTATTGAATTTCGATTGTGCTGTCGTCTACCTTTCGTTGAAGCTTTGTAATTTGTAACACAATGAATAAGCTGGCAATACGTATTTTAAGACAAAATACTTAAAATGTACGTCTATAACTATTTAATATTCATGTATGTACATACTTATAATATGTAGTAACAACAGACCGAATTATTTCCTCAATATTATAGGCTTTACAGTCTGGAAGTTTCGTTTTTTTTCTTTCAAGTAGTAACTAAGACTACACAACAATTTTTTAGACAAGTTCTATGATTTAAACATTAAGTTCCTCACTTTTAGCTAAACTTACAACTATGAACATTTGATATGTCAAGGTGGATTGCCATCCGTTTGATTGATGTTTCCATTACTACTGAAACTGCTAAGATCCGCTTTGGCAGCAAGTTGTAGAACTTTAACCCAAGCAATTGCTTGGTCTCTATTCGCAGATAGAAATAGAAAGGATTTTCTCCCAGTATCATGAGCTACTCTAAAAGCCCTTTCTCTCTCCGCATTACTGTAATATTTTAAAAAAATAAAACGACATGGTTGAAAAATATATTAAATCTTTAAAACTTTAGAATGGATAAATAATACATGCTAATGAAGATTACAGACTGCGTTGATAATTTGTAACGTGCAGACACATAGCTTACAATTTAAAAAAAAAAAAACAAAACAACAAACAAACCTTAAATTAGTTTCCGATTTTGGTACATTTTCTGCCATAAGCACAGACATTCCTGGTAAAGGTGTAGCAGTGATCGCTCGCTGATCTGTTTCTTTCATGTAGCAGTAAAACACAAAATCACGTCGTAAAGTAAACCATCTTGAAATACAATCTTTTTTACCCCTTAATCTTAAACTGAGATATCCACTAATAACAGATGGTGATAGTGCAGGAACCTAGGAATATATATAATATAATATATAATAAAATATTTTTCACTTATAAAACTTCATAGCCAATTGTCAATACCAATGTCATGTGATAATACATGTATAAGTGTAACAAATCATTTCCACATAGTCATATTTTTATAAGCAACTACTGACTGTAAAAAAATAAATAGGACTTACGTCTAAAACTCCTGGAACTCCCATCATTTCTTCAGGGGATGGCGGTGATGATGAATTTCCATTTCTTTTGGCGGAATTTTCTCGTTCTTCTAAAATACTTTTACACGTTTTACAAACCCTACAAAGTTTTCCTCCACAATAACTCAATTTCCTTTTTGATCCACTACATTTGTTACACACCACCTACAAAATAATATCATTCAATAACAATGTGAGCACAACATATACTGTATGAATCAAAGTTAATCATTATGCTATATTACGAATTCGCAAGTAAATAAAATAAAATAAAATAAATGGTTGTTGATTGCATAAAAGGGAGATGAAAACTCACCGAGCCACAACAAGCACAATGATGTCTTCTCTTGAGCATACTAAAAGCTGAATGGCATTCCATACATTTACTTACAGATTCACTTCTTATTTTGGCTGGTTCTCTTAGTCCCAGTTCTTCTTCAACGGGACTGGCTGATCCTAATCTAAGTGAAGATTTTCTTTCCAGAAGGTCTACCCGCGCCCGATAGATTGCTTCCATCCATCCCTTTTTCTCTTCGGGCGTCGGAGTGTATAATTCAATTCTCTTTTGTGAATCTTGAATGTAAAATGTATTTTGGATTTCCAAATCATCACCTTCGGCTACTGATATTTCAGCAACATCTAACTTTGCTCTCAGTTGATAAGGTGCAGAATTTATCATACGATTTGCCATTGGACGAGTTGAGGTCAACAAAATAACATCTGAGAACTGTTAAAATATCAAAGGAAATTTCTATATTATATACATATATACAAAAGTTCAGCCATAAGGAATTTATCCTGAATGTTTGAATTTCTAAGACGATGGTATATTAGCAATGGCTTAGAGGCATCAGAATTTAAGTCATTTACTAAACATCATGAAACTTACCAAGAAAATATATCGCTCTTGATGATCTGAAGATCTTGCAGAGATTTTCTTCAAATTTCCTTCTTTCAAAAATGCCCTAGTCGGTGAGACTAGATCCAAACTGGCACCTTTAACTTTTTCTTGAACTTCTAATAATTTCTTAAAACTGGCTATTCTTCTCATTGCTTCATTGGCGTGTTCTGCTGCTTTGGACACAATTTCTAATGCCTTCACAGTATCTGCTCTATCAGGAGAGGTTTCGGGTAATTTTCTTAAATATGCTTCGAGTAGTAATCTATAGCGGGGAATTCTTTGTATCGGTCCTATAAAATACAAATTTTAGATCATTAATTTCCATGAGAAGATTTTCGGTTCAATAAAATTTACTATATTTTAAATGCATAGAATTTTTTTTTGAATAGTTTAGAATATAGTATTGATTCATGGTAAACATATTACCTATTAAATGATGTTGTATTGGTAAATTTGCACACTCTTGCATTTTCTATACAAATAAAAATTCCAAGAAAAATATATTGTATAATGCATGTTTTTTAATTTAAAAAAAATATTTATCCCTTTTGTGTGTAAATGATTGAAGATTAAAATACATACTAAAATATACAATGCACAATATAAAAACGCATATATACCTGTATTTCATTGATAATATTAGCAAAACGAGAACTCTTTTCTTTATAAATGTTGATTAAGTTGATGGATGTGTCAAAGTTCTGCACATATTCCGAGTACATTTTAAGGAATGGTGCGAAATTTTTCATAATATCACCTAAAATGAAATGTAATAATTACAACATTGAAAATCCATAATATGTGTAATATTACATGTATCATCATACTTGATAAAACAAGGAAAAAAACTTGTTCATTGTACGCTTTAACTACAAACTGTAGCTATACATGATTTTAAATTTAAATTGAATGTAATTGAAATCTTACCAATTTTAGGATTATCTTCTTCCCACTCTGATAATCTCTTCTGAAGTTGAGGCAAAAGATGTTCACTGTGAAGCTTGTACAATGACTTGACGTTACAAAACATTTGAGTAACAGTATCTGAAGGGAACATTTGACTGATTCTATTTTCTTGATCGACTCGAAAATGAAAGACTTGATCAATTAAATGTAGAATACGAACATAAGTTATCTCGGTACTTAATAATTCCCTTGCTACATTGTGGCATCGTTTATGTTCCGGGGTAGAACCGACAGAGCTTAATATAACACTTCCTCGGGGACTGAAATACAAAAAATTAGAGGTGTAGTTAAGGGAAGGCTTATAAATTTTTCCTTTGAGCTGACAAAGAAATCGGAAATGGATCTTCATGATCCGTACACCAAAAATTAGGTAAAGAATAGGAGAATTTAGGCAAGTGTATGAGAATCCTCGACTTTGTCTCAGCTAGCTGTATTTTCATTTCCCCATCCGAGGAAAGTTTGTTTGTTTATTGTCATATCCAATGGAAATTAGGTACGAATGGGGAAACGGGATTCAAATTTCGAAGATGTTGGAGCGGAGGATTCTCATACACTTGCCTAAATTCTCCTATTCTTGACCTAATTTTTGGTGCACGGACGACCCGTTCAGCCGTTTGGGCTCCAAGGTGTACCTACGATTTTTCTTTGTGAGCACAAGGGAAAAATTTATAAGTCTTCCATTAAATATGTGTATCCCCTGGTACTTTCAAAAGAGATACTGTTTGAAAAAATATTACCTCCAATTATAAGAAATACAGTTTATGTACACTCAAATCAATGTTTTCTTTTGAAATAAAAATATGTAGTACCTTTCATCTTGTTCAAACGTTGAAATAGAAACATCGTCATTTTCAGATGGAGCATATTCTGGTTTGTCACAAATGGCAAGTTTAGGCTGATAGGGTAAAGCCTTTTTCTGTTCATATTGAAGCATTTTAATGTCATCATCATCCTCATCTTCATCATCACTTTCACTCTCACTTGCACCATAACTCTGTCGCAGTAATGTAGCCCTTTGATCTAGATAAATATATCAAAGTATATGTAAACATCTTCTTTTTTTTCTAGTACTTTAATGATTTTGCATGCCCCGATTTGGGATCTAACATTTAATAATTTAGCTAAACATAATAATATTATAATAATCAAAAGAATTCAAGAATACTATGAAAAATTCATGTACATATATATTACCTTTGTATGCTCTAAAAGATCCATTGATGGATTGGAAGACAGTTTTTGACGAAGCACTAAATTGCATTTGACTACCAGAAGTTTTCATAGATTGAATAGTCGATGGATCCCATGTATTACGAAAATTTGGATTTCTAGACATATCTGTCCATATTGAACGAAATCCAAAAGCTGGACGTCTAAATGGAGAAATATTTAATCCATCTAAATGATGGAAGTTTTCAAATGATGGCATTTCATTATTACTACTACTACTATAACTATTTCCAGTCGGTGAGGTCAAGGAACTATTATCAAGATCAGGAAGATTATCCCTATGTAGTAACTGATTAAAAGAAGAAGATGAAGGTAGAGGGAAACCAGATGTAGAAGAAAAACTCCTCGTGACTCCAGCAGAAGCTGTGGCCGAGGCTGCTTGAATATTAGTAGAATTTGAATTTTTTATGAGACCAGACACTGAAGCTGCTTTCATTTCTTGATGTTGAATATCACTTTGCACATTCACAGATCCCTGACTTGACTGTATCGTTGAAGACCTAGAGGATGCAAATACTTGAGCTTTTTCACTTCGCATTGAAGATACAGACATACTCGTTCCGACGTCACTTATTAGTCCACCTCCACCAAGTAGTTTATTAAAGCCAACCATATCCGTATCTCCAAAATTTGATAAATTGGGCATCACCATAGGCGGCATTTGCATAGGAAGTAACATATCTTCAGCACCTCCGAATGACAGCTTTTCAAATTTCCTTTTAATCAAATCCGTAGGATCTCCATTACCACCACCATCTGCATCCTCCTCAAAATCACCCATGATTAATGGAAATTTTGTCTACAAATATAATAAAATAGAACAATCATATTTTTAGTAAACAGTAATAATTATTAATTATTAGTTTAAAATTTAAACAATTATTATTGTTTATATAAACCAAACAAGCGTACACATATTATACTATTGAACTACAAACATACTCACAACAGGACATGTATTATTCTTTGATATTTTAGAATGAAGTGGAGTGTTTGTTTTTTTTGTATATTATCGCAAAAGCACAAAGTTACATATGAGAAGAAAGTCTCTTTTAGAAAAACTGCACTATTTTCACGTTCTGTCGTATTACTTAAATAACCATTAATGTGTACGGATTTCCATAATGTATTCGAGTACAAAAACTTACTGTTAGTTGCCAATTAGTTTTTCAACAAGATTACATCTAATTTTAGCCATACACACACACACGCACATATTATGTACATCTCTGCTCTTTGAAATTAATAGTCAATTAAAAAACAAAGCAAGAGAAAATAATGAAATACATTGTTCTATATTCAGTCATTCACTATAAAACAGACAAGTCTTGTTTGTAAACGTGTATATATTTGGATGTTTTTATTCATGTTGTATCTCAAATTTTGAAGAGAATGTGTGTGTATTTTTAGTGTAAAGGGAACTATGATAATGAACATATTATACTGAGCACAGAATGACTTTCATGTATACCAAATATAAATAATAAGCTCAAAATAGTCATTGTCTATCAGTTGTATTTACCTATATTTAAACTTCAACTAGTTCCAAATTCAAGTTTCCTATCTATAATGTCTTACATTAATACATAACAATGCAAAAATGTATAAAATACAGAGTTGAATATAACTAAACTTGACTTTTGTGAAGGACAGATAGAATTAAGATGGACAAGGTAAATTTTTGTGAGTAAGTATAGAACAATATAATAACGTTATATACTTGTTAGATTTAAAAATAAAAATGATATTAATAATATTATATAATGTTTAAAAAAGTATGAGAAAGACTTACTTGAGTAAAATTAACTCGTAACTGATGATTTTGAGTGTGACTGGTCTGGAGAATTCTTTGAGTCTGTAACTGGGTTTTTTGCCGTTCGACTTTCCAACCATTATCCATAGTCAAGTCTAAATAATCTGTGCCAAAAAAACAAGAAAAAAAACATCTCATGTAAATATACAAACATACATATAGTCATACATTTTGCATGTGTAACACCCGAAATCCGACAACCGTCATACATACACAAACCAACAAAAGTATAAAGTTGTTAGCCGATACTATAATAAAATGTTTTATATAATAATAATATTATATATACAGTTATAGCCGACACACATATTTTGTTGTTATATTATTACAGATACCTAAAATAATAAACTATATAACTTTTTGCCAAAAATATTTGCATGGTGTCTTCTATCTAAAATCTTGGATAATATTCTATATTCTATAGTGTCATTGCTTTTTTTGTAGACACACACAATACACAACACACATATATATACCCACAAAATTCTTTTGTATAACATTCCTTTCCACCTTGTCATTTCATTTCAAACCGTAACCAGGATGTGTGTGCATAATAGTTTTTCACCGAAAAACGTTTAACAGTGATATTCTATTATAATGAATTTCTCAAGTCTTTTCTTGTAATGTTACGCAACCAAGATTCAAGATTAAAATGTTATAATAAAATGTATCAATTTATAAAATAAGCATTCACAGATACTGTGTAGATATACAAAATTTTGAACATGTTTAAAACTTAAAACTAATATTTACTTGTCATCTGACATCTGACTCAAGAGTCAAAAAGTGATACATAGATAAATATTAAGTAGCCGAAACAACAAATAATATATAATACAATCTGTACGTTTAACGTGTGCATTTATATATACATACATCAGGTTCACACACATGTTTTATAAGAAAGTGTTAAAGTATACTTGAAAAGATGATTCAACTTACATTAAAACCTTGTAATACACGTGCTCTCAACTGAAAAACGGAATGCTTGCACACACTATAACTCACTATAATATGTATCAACTTTTGATATACACACACACATTTGTTTTACTTTACTTATGTAGACGAACAAATAAACAAATAGTGTAGAAAAAATTGGGATTTTAATAACATAGTTATAGTTAAAAAATAATGACGATATGAAAGCTCATAATGTTTTGGATATATTTATCAATTTATCACAATTAAAAGAATGACTAAAGTTTTTGTTGAAATAATACTAAGAAGCAAGAGTCCTTTTCATTTTTTGTCCCTTTGTCTGTAATCTGTAGATATATTCTGTATCAAGGAATTAGTAAACTAACAATTAAGGAAAAGATATCAATTAAAAATCAAAAAGTAAAAAATTATAATCAAATATATTATTATGTTTTACATGTTGTGAGTTGTGAGGAATAGTAGAAAAAAAAACAATTCAAATAACAATTCTGTTTACTTAAAAGAATAGTCTATGACAAACACTATAAACTATAATTAAGCCGCACTTTTGATTATATTTCACAACAATAACAAACTACTCTAGTATTATACAGTTCATATTTTGTAGTTTATAGTTAGTTTAAAGGAATAAGAAATCAAAAGAAACTTGTACAAAATAAAAAATTTAAACACGAACAAATCATACACTCAATGCCACTTTTTTGACTGAGCTAATGAGGAATATATGATATAGGATATAGGTACTTACATACTACATTAGTAATGCACTGTTAAAATAATGCACAACAAAATATACACACACAGTAAACAATACGAAAAGGTATAATAATATATTAGTTTTTTGAGGATAAAATAAAATACTCATACACTATAGACTCGGTTGTACTCTACTACATGTAAAAACTATAAACTATGAGGATTGAGGATAGAGATTTTTTTCTATCCAGTTCATACGAAATGTAGTATTACTAATAATAATATTACTATGCTACCCTATATACACTCCCTTATTCAAAATAATAGTACATGTATACATAATGCATATATATGCACGTACATGTCTACTTACTCCCTCATAAATACTTTTCATACTTTATACTCATGTGTCATGAATGAATACTGAATACCTATACATTATCATTTTACCACACAGTGCTCATCTCCCCTTTCCATCATAAAAAACACAGTGTTAGTTCATAGACCAATACTTGGAACTTTTATGTCGTCAGCGTTTAACTATTCAAATGCCTTCATTATTATTATTATTATTATTATTATTTGTCCTCCTCCCTGAATGCAGATACATATGTGTAGAGTGTAGGAAAATGTATGATGTCTGTATGTATCCATATGCATACAAATTGTTATAATGCTTCCAGATCATTATGATATATACATATAGAGATTACAGACGGTTTTTGCAAGTGAATACATTTACTCACTAATGAATGTAGTATACAAAATACAACATATAAGTACCACACACCGAAAAATACTCGTGGCTAAATTATTTTAAGGCAGTCTGATTTCAAATACTATTATTATTATAATACAGTTAAAATCTAAAGTGTGTCTGTATGCTGTACCATATATATATATATATGTTTTTTGCCACTCAGTTTCAGATTTCATACTTTTACTATTGGACATGTGTGCAGTGTGCAGTGGAGTTGTAGAACGATCAAAAACAAAAAACAATTTGTATGTCTGAGTCAAATCCATATGTATACACTTACACAATCAAATCATAAAGGAATGTGCATAGTCTTATAGATGGTCAGACATTTCATAATATTCTCCAGTGTCTCAAGTTAGCCTGCACTAAAAAATCCTACGTACATACATCATACATCATGTCAAAATGTATTTACATGCATTTATTCAGTTGTAAGGGTATAATCTGCATCATACAAAGCCAGCTCTATATAATACGGATGATTTTAAGAGTTGTAATAATATTGGGAAAATGGAACACAGTGTAATAAATAATTGTACTTGAAATTCAATACTCTTGATGTAGGACCATACAGTATAATATTGTTTATAGTTAACTTAGAGTGTTTTTGACCAGCGAGCGTCTGAGCATGATGGATGAAAGGAATTAAAGTACAAAAGAGAGTAAAACACATGAAGCAGAGCAATGTGAATCTAAATTCTAAATCGAGTTAGCATGATGTATGTATTATCCATTTTGTACTTTGTACATGCATTGGACAGATCAGTCATAGATATAATTATCCTAATCCAAATTCATAGGGTTAGTATAATAATAATACAATAATATTAGTATACTTAGTAGGGTAGATAGTTTTTCGATTAGTACTAATCCATGTACTGAACTGATATGTGTACTCTGTATACACTATACATTATAATGCATGTATTATGCATATTATATGAATTACATTTTGGCTGTGAAATTGTGAATGCTTAAATAAGTAAGTAATGTAGAATGTGTTTAGATCTGTTTTTGCATGCATATATTATGTATATTTATATACATATGTAGGTTTTGTAACTTATGAAAAGGATTTTGTCGCTTGAAATTTAAAGTATGTTGTTTCAAAAACTCTGAGTGGATGTGCAAAAAGGTAGGTATGTCTCTCTCCTATATATATGTATTTTTAATTTGTAGGCAGTGTGCAACTGTTTTAACATTATTTAGGATGAGACATACCTTTTGCTCTGTGCCAGAGGAGGAATATGAGACCAGGACACGTATTTATATGTACTATATCGCATAATAATATAATATTATATTGTACATATTACATATCTCACGACTTGATAATTTGAAAAGAGTTTTGGATGAAATTAACAATTTAATTAAGAAGCATTCGATGACATTCTTCACGTATAATTTGATATTTAACATTCAATTTGAGTTCCTAAAATAATTACCATGAGCAATGAGCAGTATACTTATCAAAAGTCATAAAAATCCTATATAGTTTTATAATTCTTTTGCTATCGGCATTTCTCTAGATGCAAAATTCTTACTTGATAATATTATAAATTACAAATACTTCATACTTCATGCATGTGGACTGTAGACATTCTTTACATATTATTATTATTAATACAAGAACATGGGAAGATTCATTTGCCCCCGAGAATTATAGCCTTCAAATTTTTGTATCCTAAAATTCCATGAGACTTTTTCACTTTTTCTTATCAAATACACAGATTCCACACATATTTTATTCAAACATTTTCCATAATTCCTGACTTATTTTTTCGCATGCCTTGTCTTTGGTTCCTATAATGATTTTTAAAAGTTATAATTCAAGCTCAAAAATGCATTTTTAGACTAAAATCCTTGAAAGTTTATGCTATGTAAGGAATTGTTTAAGATTTTCAACTTGGAATTTTACATTCAAAGGAAAATGAACTCAGACTCTGAGTCACAGAGATCATCGACACGAGCAATGCTGTTTTTCTTTTTAAATACTTTTAACGTGCACAATAATATTATATCTCGAAACATAAAATCAGCAAAATGTTTGCTTCAACCGGAGAATTGGTTTAGGAAATGTTGAATCATGTATAATAATATTATTATGTGATTGTATTGATGGCGAATGTTTTATCTTGGCCAATTCTTACATTACTTGTATGCGTCATTTTATGTTTCACCACTTTGTCTCACTTCCCCTTGCAAAAGTCAGAAAGCTTTGTTTCGAATTTCCTTTCGTTTCTATTGTATAATATTATTATGACTTTGGTTTCGCACTTTAGATTAAAATATTTTTTACGGTAATGGAAAACAGATAATAAAGATAACAAACACAGCAGTCCTGTACAAACTTTTGTCAAACTCAAAAATGTATACCTGTATTATTATTGAAGTGTTATAATTTCAACTTGAGCGTAAGTAAAAAAGTAAATATTGATGCATGGAAAATGTAAAATGTAAAAGAAAAATACTTGAAAATTCATAATCTAATCCGTAGGTAAATGTATGTTCGCTTCAAATAGGCACAGAACACAGAGCATAATATAATTATGTAGACTTCTAGTCAGAAATATTTCCTTACCCACCAGAAACTTGAGTAGGCGATTCATGTGAATTGTGTATTCACCTTTTTTTATCAATTATCATCATTTGGTAGAGTGTAGACTGTAGAGTGTATAGAGTGTAGATTCTGTAGACATGAACATGAGTTCTTTCACGGGAAATGGGAAGTGTATTAGTCTACTTCATATACTTTGTGTAATATTCAGAAACTAGTTTTAAATTTTGAAATAAATACCAAATTGGGAACACTTAAATAGTAGTTCACAGAATGAAACTAATTCCTAATTCCTCACTTTATATCACTAAAATCCCCACATTTAGGGATTTTTCGGTTTCTGTAATCTCTAGGTTTTTAAAACAAATCATTTCATTCTTTTCAACTGCTCTTTGTACTTTGCAATTTTTATGTACGTCGTTCATTTATTTGCATATATACGAGTTACATACTCAGATATTATGTATTGTGCACTATATATTATATTATGTACAAAAAATCAGCATGTTATGTATGCATGTTATGTAGAGTCCCGTATGGAATAATTCACGGATGACTGTTCTTCATTACATCTTTTGGCTTTTGGTGTAATATCACACCATTTGGAGAAGAGGAAATACACACTATAGTAACTAGTACATGTGGCTAACAGATGAATCATCTGTGATAAAGTTCTATTGACGGGGCTGTATTCTGCAGCATCTGTATTATCTGCTCTGTTGTATATTTTGACTTGAATCTTGAATCATATAAAATATGTAATAACACATGTATCAACCATACTCCATACCCATTGCCCATACTGTAGTCTGTACACTGTACATTGTACACACTAATACAGTTACATTGCAAATTTCGGTTCTGTCAAGAATCTGAGAGTGTCGAAATTGGACAGGCAACAGCTTCTGGTTTTTGTCTATATACTCTCTACTCTATATACGTTTGCAAATATCTGCATAAAACTGTTAACATCAACGATCCACAAGCAAGGAATATAACAACAACAATAATAAAACGACGGTCGGTATACTCTGTATTACAAACCAGGATAGACATCACCCCAACATTACAATAATTATTAACGATTAACCATTTTAACACAAACCATTCCCTCTACACAAACACTACACAAACTTTTTCTTTTCTCTATAGCCTCTCTATATATTATGATTGTGTACATTGTACTTCTACATTGTACATGAAAAATGAATGCTTGAATTATGTAATAAAAGTACACGAAAAAATAAACATGGGTGCAGATGATGATGGTAATAACGTTATGTCAGTGTTCAGTGTTTTCCTTACAAAAATCGACGTTGTGCGTGGACAGAATGCTTGTAAAAAGAAAGAAACTGCAAATTGTAAATACTTGTCTTTCCATCCTTCTTTTTAATACGATGTTACAGATGTACATGTTAATTATTATGTTCTTCAGTTTGGTGCTTTTTAAATGCATAATTATGGTATAGACTATAGTGTACAAATTATAGGAAATATTTTAACGAAAGTATACGACATCTGTATGCCACATGCCATATCTAATGTACAATGAAATTACCAAACAAACAATCCACTGGTGAGAATAACTGCAACACGAAAAGTTAGCTAAATAGAGATAAAGGTGTATTACATCTAAATACAGAATAAATGTCGTGACTTACTTGAAGTTGAAAATCCGAATCCAGAAAGAGAAGATGAAACATGATGAGAATATTATGTCAATGGGTTATTCTGCTAGTCCACTTCCACATGATGAGACGTATTCACACTATACATGTATTCAATATATACACACTTTTGCAAACGGAAGCAGTTTAGAATATTATTATGTTATAATTATTTGTATTATAAAACAACCAGTTAATTATTTGTTTTTCTCAACTGTACTAAAATTTACAACCACTTATATACACTGTAAGTTTCCCTATGTTGTTTTAATTTAATATTGCTCTCCTATTGTTTTTGTACGTGTGTAATTATTAAAGGATTTTATAACTTGTACGTTATTTGAGCATGATGAATAAGAGCATTTCAATATTATTTTAATCCTGTCAGTACCATCAAACTGATGTAATTTGAATGTACACACAAATCAAAAATCAACAGCAGAAAAATAATTCACTGTTGAAGGCTTTGTATAACTAAAAGTAAACTGAAGTTGCGGTTTAGTGCAGTGTAGACAACAACAGACAATACTATGTATTCATTATCCCTATTTTGTGGATGCACAAACTATCATTGGTTTTCCTTTTAGGCCTTAGAACTGTTCCTAAAATCACAAAAATTTAAAAGTAAATATTTTCAAATCAGGAGGAAAGTACATCCAATTCATGTTTTATAATTTAGAATATTACATTGTTATTTATTATTTATATGTAGTGAGTATAGAGAATCTAAATAAAATCTGCAATCTACAGTACAAGCAGAAGATGAAGAAACAAAACAATCTAAAACCGCTACTTTATAATGCAGTGTTGATGGGAAATATCTAAGAATGAATAAATAAATATGCCGCTTACCAGGAAACACCAACGTAAGAGTAATAATAATGAATACTACAGGATAAAATAAATGTCAGATTTTGGTTAATGTGCTTCAACTTTGTAGTGAAAATATTTATAGAGTAAATTCGTTTACTCGTTCGGTTTTACTAATGTTCACAACACTTTTACATATCTGTTACATTATACTATCTATTATTATATAATTTTTCAATGAACTTCACAACGATTAAAAACATGAATTTACAAAAGTCTGTATAAAAAAGAAGGCTCTCTCCTTTTTCTGGATTTTTGAACTGCCCGATCCTCAGTGAGTGTAGACTAATTGCAAAAAAAAATCAGAGTTTTTCATGTGACACAAGAGTCTGTGTCTGTGTTTTGTACAATGAACAGGCGCAGACTTATCATATTGATCCATCCATACTTTTCGCCACAATATGTACAACATACGCGTGTTTCCCTTTCCCTGCATCCGGCATCACAGTCGAGACTCGACACATTACATAGCCGTATACCAAATACATTGTACATTGTACATTGTGTACACACAGAAATCTACAGGGGGAATCGTGAGTTTTCCTGTTCAGTTCTACTTTATTCTATACATTGTCGTTTGTCGTCCTCGTCTATCAAAAAACATTATACATACTTCATGAAATGATACGATTTGCCTGATCAAACCGGTTCCAGTACAATTAATCCATTTGATTTTATTGCAAAATGAAGCATCATATTTAATGTGCAATATATGTAGGACACAAAGGTTAATATACTTTTATGAATCAATGATCTAAAAATAATTTATACAGAGTAGAAACTAATCTTCAAGAATGGCTCTACCTGTTAGAACTGTACTTTCGCACAAGTTACAGTTCTATATTAATGCGTGTGTGATTTGGATTTATAAATAATAAAAAAAGTACACGCTCTGCGTGTACTTTTTTTCTCAAACTTGGACGCGGGGCGAATTTGCTACTACTTTTAAGATTTCCAAAAATATTTAAACTTTCGTCTTTTTCCGTTCTCTCAAATTTTTTAGTCAACTCCGATGAGTTCGTATCAACGTATCGACCCTCAATATCTTTTGAATTTCAAACGGCGTCAAAGTTGTACATAATTTTAACAATAATCGAGGTTCAATTTTGTAGAAATTTCAAACGGCGTCGAAGGTAGGCAGACCTTCAACAACCGCTGTTTTATAATACGGTATTATAATAGTGGTTATTAATGTT
Source organism: Sminthurinus aureus (assembly GCA_034698265.1). Classification (NCBI taxonomy): domain Eukaryota; kingdom Metazoa; phylum Arthropoda; class Collembola; order Symphypleona; family Katiannidae; genus Sminthurinus; species Sminthurinus aureus. The sequence continues at coordinate 15,517 of JAQGBH010004758.1, forward strand.
TTGACCAACATTAAGGAAATGCGATCAGAAAATCAAATGGAAACTATGTGTACGATAATAGTTTTAGTCCATTTGTCCGCAATACATAAAAAAAAGTACTAGACGGTGTACATAGTACATAGACAAAATGTCCTTTATTTCCCGTCTCTCATCTCTCACACACTTTCAGTCAGCTGTAGTCCAACAAAGTCCTCTCTTACAAATTTTATGCTTATCACGAATCACAGACAAAGCACTTAATACATTAAATCCCGTTTTTCTAAGTAAAATAATTTAGGAAAAGTATTTTATATTATTGTAAATGAACTTTAAAACAACAAATTAGCCGCACACCAGTATGCATTGTACTTGCATTGTGCTTTTGCTTTTAACTTTTATTGTACATTTTTTGTGATGTTT
>JAQGBH010004759.1:0-15914 GCA_034698265.1 Sminthurinus aureus
CTTCAGTCATTTATACAGACGCTTCTGTAATCTAAACCAAAGGTTCAATCTTTTTTACCAAACCGTTTTTGCTGTGCTTTTCATTTATATACGAAAATGGTTGTTGTCATGGTTAAAAATGAAAGAGGCTGTTGATCTTGTCAAATGCAAAGCAAAGGACTCTTCAGGCTCCAGCCCAGCTGCACACGTGTGTACACTTTGCACTTTTTGCAGTGCTGTGGGATAGTTGATGTAAATTTCTTTTGCCTTCCCTTCTTTTTGTTTTTGGTTTCGTGACGAAAGTTTCGTCATCACGGCATCGCATCCTCAGAAAATTTAATCCAGAATCCAGAATCTATAATCTATATATAACAGATATCAGATGATGATGAATCATGAATCATGAATAGGAAATGGGAAATGGGTGCATAGAGAATAAAGTGTAAATGTGATGATGGCCGCTCCAAGTCCAAACTCCCAACTGCAACTGCAACTTTCAAAGAATGGACAATGGAAATTCTTGTGTGACGCGTGTCAGCAATCTTAGCAAATTCTTATTCATAGCCAAAACAAACTTTAGAAGTACTTGACAACTTTTCAATTGTGTAATTTCATGGAAAATGAGACTGAGTTTAAAGTTATTTCTGTGCTTGTTCTTTCTGCTCAATGAATCGGGTAACTCACCAACATTCACTCCTTTCACATGTTAAAAAAGACGAAAGAGATCAATAAATGATCAATAAATGACATGAACTTTTGTTTAGTGTTGAGTAGGCAATCGAAGGAGGGCGGAGGAGAAGAGGGAGGAGGATCCGATGAGCATGAGGAGGAGGAGGAGGAGAGGGGGAAGGGGGAGGGGGAGAAAGAGCAACCGGAAGGTCCCACCCTTTTCACTGTAGCGAATACGAACACTGGGTCCACGTGGACGGGGTTGCCGTTCCGGGAAAAGTTCCAATGGCAGAGTCAGGATGCTCCGTGTCGTCCGTTCAAATTAAAAGTACCGGACGAGAGACCGAATCACGAGCAAATTGAGCTCTGCATTTTCAGACAGCAACTCGACTTTTCTACAGAATTTGACACTTTTCTCCATCCACCAGACGTACGTACGCTTCACCATCATTTCCATTTACTTTTTTTATATATTTTAATCCATCAACCTCAAAGTTTTTTCCTCTATTTTCCAAAACTAGACTCACTATGACCTTTTTGAGCAACGCGAAATGAAAGTGTACGGATTTGTTCGAGGAGTAGAAAAATCCGTCGTGTTTGGTCGAATGGTGGACAAGTAATTTTTACCCTTTTTCATTTTACGTCTTTATTCATTGCTAATCATTTCAAAAACAAAAACAAGCTGACGAGAGAATTAATAATAAAATAATAATGTGCTAATTTTTGAGGTCGTTTTACGGCGAGGTGAGTTTTTTGGACGACGAGATAAATGACTGGATCGTGTTTGAAGTGGAAGAGATCGGTCTGTTGACGAAGTTGATGAGACATGACAAAAAGGTCCTCGGCGATCTCTTGTACGTAATGAATAATGGAGAAAAGACGGGATCGGGGTTGACGTGGAACGCGGTGGTGACCCAAGGAGTTTCCCTCCTGACCTTCGTCACCAACGACGATCCGAATGACGACTCGTGGAAATCCTTCCTCATCTTCACCACCAGTCACAACTCGTACATTTCCGCGGGAACCGCCCTCATGAAAGTGGACGAGATGGGTCGACTCAACTTCCAAGCTCCGGCAGACACCATCACCATCGACATCGACGGCTCCGTCATCCTCGCGACCAAGTCCAAGAACTACAAGTTCCGACCCAACGGACAGACGATCGTGACAGAGGGCAAACAAGTGACCACGTTGCACGAGCTAGAGGGCTCTGTCGCGATTATGGCCTTCGGTCAAGATTCCGCCTACGACTGCGTCTTACCGCCGCCCTCATTCAGAAAACTGAGAAAGGGCGGGTTTCTCTGCAGAATTTGTCTGCTCGTGGACAAAAGTTTCGAGGAGTATTTTGAGCCGCGGAAGGACGAGTCGATCGTGGAGACGCTGAACAACATGATTGACAAAGTGTCCTGGATCTTCAGGAGTGTTGACTGGGACCGAGACGACCTTCCTGACAACATTGGTCTCGAGTACGACTCACAGCTGAGGCAGTGGGACCCGGAAGTGGCCGAGGACCAAGAATCCGTCTCCCAGGATGACCTCGATGTCATTTTCACCATGTTGTCGCAGATGGACTTTTCAGGTTTCTCATTCTCTTTTCTCGTTCTCCCTTCTTTGTTTATGAAATGTGGAATGAATTGATAATTAATGATTCATGTTGATTGGAGAACAGAGTGCTGCCTCGCGCTGGCCTACACAATGAGGAAATTTCCAGAGTCCATCAGCGCAAAGTCCTCACTCACCGCCACCCAGAGTTTGATGCCGAGTGGGATTTGTGCGGTGAGAACGGGAGGGATCTCCTCCAACGTCGTGCTCATCTCGGCCAACAGCAGAGACGGCAATTACACGACCCTCTCACACGAACAACTCACCTTTCTGACTGCCCACGAGATCGGCAAAGCTTTTGGAGCTCCGCTCGACGCCACGGGCCAAGAAATTTGCGACCAGTTTCGAGATGAACAAGGAAACATTCGTCACTTCATCATGTGGCCAGGTGCTCCACTTTCCACCTTTTATTTCTCCCACATTCCCCATCAATTTTAAATTTAAACAGGTTCAAGTGACAATAAATGAAATGATGATGATGATTGTAGATGTACTGCGAAACTTGACCAAAGAAGAGGAGAAATTCAGCGGGTGCACGGTGAAGGCGGTTCATAATTCGCTCCTGGGCTGCAGAACCGCCTGCTTCGAGACCAATCACCACCCCTTCTGCGGAAACGGAATCGTCGAAGAAGGTAACAACACTCAAACCCCACAAACTCAATCTTGAATCGTGAATCTTGGATCAAAAGAGAAATGAGCTGTAACTTTTAAACTGTTTTTCTAGGTGAAGAATGTGACTGCGGCAGTGCTCATAATTGCTCAAAACAGTTGTGCTGCTACGCCCGAAGTGGAAAGGTAAACATTTTATATTTTAGCATAAAATAAACCCAGAAAAATACTGTTTACCACAGAAAAATGTGCAAAAAAATCAAGGTGTAGAAATTATATATGTGAAACGTAAAACTCGTCCAGAAGGATTTCAAGTGTTTCCTTCCTTTTTTGTTGTAAATTCTTGTTCAAAAAATAAAAAAGACGGAGTGATTTGAAATGTGCTGTTTGTGGATGTTTTAGTATCCGTGTCGGAAGACTGGCGTTCCATGTGCCTCCTCAGCAACTCGGTTCAACGACCAGCTCCTGCTCATCGTCTCCACGCTCCTCATCCTCATTTCTGCCTTTTCCTCAGACCTAGTGTCAAAAGCCGAAGCCTTGGTGGTCGGAGTGAGGCAGTCTCAACGCTGAATCAACCAAAATGAATCATCTAAACAAACAAAAGACAAGAATTTCCCTCGTGTTAAAAAAACTCGTGGATAATTTGAATGCGGAAAAGGAAAGGGTTAGATCAGGGTTTAAAGTTTAAAATATTACAAATGACGTGGAAATTATTGGAAATGAATAAAATTTCAAGTGAAAAACTAAAAGTCCTTTCATGTTTGTCATTCGGTCCGTTTATTTGTATTCTTCATTCTGATTGCTTACTCTAATTTGTAATTTGTAAGGTAATGTAATGAGAAATGACTCAACTCGAGTGTCCATTTTGAATCCAAGAGAAGCTTTCACACATGAGGAAAATGTGGAATGAAAACTTGATCCTTTTACATGATTATTATTATTTTGTTTGCTTTTTAAATTCTTATGTCGGCTATAATAAATAATAAATGCTATATAATAACGGAAAGAGAGAGACAAATTTGTTGTCATGGAATTTACTTGACATGTAAATCAGTCGTGTCGTGTGGTGTGTATGGTGTATGTAAGAAAAATTCCCAATTTCCGTTATTAGCATTTATAGCCTTTAGCCTTTAGCCGACATATTTTGTTGTTGGTCGAGAAAAAAAAACAACAACAACAACATAGTTTTTTTTGAAAATTTAGTTTAGTTTTTTAAAACTAATTATCAATATGTTATGTACTAATTACTAATAATTATAATAATAATTAACAATATAGTTAGAATGTGGACCCCGCCCGTTGTCCGTCAAGCCAAATAAATAAATAAATAACAAAATAGAAAACACAAAGTTATGAAGACCAACAACTTGTAATTTAAAATCCAGGACAGAAAATAGAATACAGAGCAGAGCAGAGTACGCATTTGAAATTGACAATAAAATTAATGATATTGATGGTTGGCTGTTGATTGTGTTGTGGCGGGTCAGTTCAAAACAAGTTCAAAATATTCAACAGAGATAACAGACACCTAAGCAGTAAATAATGCGCACAACATCTCATTCCTTGACGTGGAATGATTTTAGAGTTTAGATCGTCTCGTGTAAGTCCACTCCGAACCAACTCAACTCAACTCAACTCATGTCCTTTCATTTTCACCCAGTTCAGTTAAGCTGTAGCTTGTCAATTCAAATTCTTCCACTCCACTCCACATTCCATTCCACATTCCAGTTACCAAATCGGAAGCAAGTCAAAACCTAGGCTCAAGTCTCCAGTAAAATATAACATTATCGGTCCAGAATGGCGAACCAACACCATTTCCTCGGGCAAGAAACTCTTGAGGAAGGGAAATCAATTGAACTGGAGAATGACGAGGATCAAATGAGAATCCAGCACTACGACGAAGGGATTTCTTCCTCCTTGTTCAGCTCCTCCAAGATAAATCTGCTGGAGATAGATTCACTCGAGGACGTTTTCACCGCCTTCAATCCCGCCGAAGAACCGGAACACGGGGGCAAATACGCGGAGTGGGAGGAAAGTCTGTCGGACATTTCCGGTGGTCAGCATCAGCAGCAGCAGCTCACAGTCACGGACGACGGAATCAGAGGACTCCTCAGCAATTTCCTCCGTCTCGAATCCAGCACAATCCCCCACACTCACAAAATCCACAATCAGCATCCGCCACAACAGAACCAAATCCCGAATGCGAATGCGAGCATGTCAAATGATGAATTGGATCCTGGACAAGTTGTGGAGGAGCATCAGGACGAAGGCGGTCTGTGGACTCTGGAGGAGCCCAATTACCTCGTCGGAGACTCCGACACCGACTCGGAAAATGGCCCTAAATTCAGCTACAGACTGACAGAAGAAGCAGAAGCAAAAGCAGAAACTGGACACAACAACCACGAAGAAATCAAGACTGAGTTTGGTGGAGCCGAGGACTCTGGAAATGTGGACGAATATGAAAATGGGAATTCTGATCTGGACTGCCAAATTGCGTACGAAATGGAGAGAGCCCAAGACGCGGATGATATTCTTACGATGACCTCATCTGACCCCAATATTTATGCCGTGGGAAGCGAGATTCGGATGGATGCAGACGAAGAGCGGGAGGAAATCCTCAACGACGTCAAGTCAAATCCCTTTTATTTCCACTCCATGACCAACGTGATCCATCCAAATCAATCCGACCACTCGGCAAATCCCCAGATTTCCGAACGAATCATTCCCACGCCAAATCCAAATCCAACTTCAAATCCAAATTCAGATTCAGAAAATTCGGGTGTTGAAGATTTCCTGAGCAAAATTAATGATGAGCCCAAATTCAAAGTTCCGGACGACGCGAGCAGAAATAAATTGTTGGTGTTGGAAAGGATGCGGATGGAGAGGATTGACGAGGAGGAAAATCTAGATCCAGAAGAAGATGCAGACCCGGAACAAGAGGAAGAGGTAGAAGATGTTGATGAAGAGAATGAAATGAAGGATGAGTGTGAAGAGGAGGAGAAAACTGGGTGGGATGAGGAGAAGGAGGAATGGACCGACTGCCTCAGCAAAACACCACAAGATTCGCCGTCGCAGTCAGTTCAAGGTTTCGCCGGATCTCCAATTCCTCCCGATCCGCTTCATCACGTGTTCATCACCAAATCCGATTCAGAGTCAAGTTCAAACTCGACCGATTCCTCAAAGACCCGGATTTTTCCTCCGGACGACAATTCGGAACCTCCGTCGAAATCGGAATCAAATTATTCCTCGCGGATCAAGTCAACTCCGTGTGTGTCTTCCGCCTCCTCCCACCGCCAACAAAACCTCCTCAACTCGGCCTCAACTCCTTTGCACACCAACTCCAAACTCCAGACCTTCCAGCTCTCCTCCCCCACATCCGCCACACCCTCCCCATCACTTTGGCGGGAACAGAGTTCGGAAACAGGAAAACAAAGCTCAGAACTCGCCATCCAAAAACGGTCCAGTCAGCGAATTCTCCAAGAAAACAGCAGCGGAAACATATTGGGCAAAACGGGAAGCAGTCGTCGGAATATCAAATCAAAAAGTAGTCTGGACCAGGAAAATGTGGAACGGGAAGAATCAAGTGAAAGGCGGACAACAGATTCCTCCAGAAGCACAACCGCGAATCAAGGAAAAGAAAATTGTTCAACTCTTTCGAATAGTAATAAAAATGAGATGACGGGATTTTCGGGGTGTACGAAAAACGCCGTTGCTCAATCTCATTCTGAAGCAGTTGAAAATGATGATGGGGCGGGAAAAGAAGGAGATTTCCTAAAGACGCCGGACGCAGACGGAGGATTTGAGTGGACCGAGAAGAGCCCGGATGTGACTGTGAGTGGGAGTGACAGCCCCGCCTGCCCTCAAATGACCATGACCATCACCAGCGACATTTGTCCCGGCCCCAAAGACCCCGCACCGGATGTCAACCACAACTGGGACTTTACAAATTCGGGTTACGAGGAAAAAGTGGAAAAATATGACGAAGAATCCGACTTGAACGGAAATTCAAGTGGTTGCTCCGCGGCCGAGGATTTCCCCGATTCTCATGAAATCGGCGACTCGCACCTCAACAAAAACAGTAGCGAATTTGTGGACCATTTGTTCGTCAGGATCAACCTGCCGCGGTCCTTGATTCGGAGTGAAGATGAGGATTCGGGGAATTTCCAGAGGATCCTCCGGTTTCCACTGCACATTGACGACATGAATTCCGCCATGGTGTTGGCGGTAAGCAGTCACCTCCCGCAACTCCACTCCCAGTACCTCGAAACACCCGGAGAAATCACCTTCAAAATCCCACCCACACTCCAAATCCAACACAAATTCCTCATCGGCACATTCAAAATCCGATGTCGAATCGCCATTCCCGTAAAAACATCACTTTTTATTCACGTCTCTTTTCTTGTCATTCAACTCGGACCCTTTTTTTAATATAAAATATAAAATAATGTGAATGAAATTGCAGGTGACGTACAAAGTGAGTTCCGTGAGTGAGAAAATTCTGGAGCTGACAACCGAGTCCGAAGTACGACACTTTTTTCTTCTTTATTCTCAACTTGAACTTACTTTGACATTTCAACTGCAGAATTTTGTAGCTTTTATTTTGTGTTTTTAGGGTGTGATTTTTCCGAGAGAATCCGTTGAAATTCAAGTGCACTGCAAACTCCCGAGTGCAGATCAATTACAACAACTCAAAATTGAAGGTTTTACCTTTTATTTCTTATTTCTTACTCAGTTTTCTCAGTCAATCTTAAAATTTAAAATTTATTATTTAGTACAATTTGTTTGATACACAACTGCATTTTTAATATGATGAAATATTTCCCGTTTTTGCTGTAGGCATTGTGATTTACGCGGTCCCGTTCATTTTCAATCGGGGTTTCAACCCGCAGAATCTCCGACAACAAGACATAACTGAGTTTTGGAGTAAATTTGACGGATCCAGAACCAGATTCGCGCAGATCAGATTCATTCCTTTGAAAATGAGCGGCGAGGTGAGAATTTAATATTTAAACAACCAAATCCGTTTATTTTCTGTGTCTTGAAATCCTTTTTCTGCTCTGTGATTTCAGCTGATGGAAGAAGAAGAAGATGGGATTTGGACGAGACTGAAAAGTGGGGTTTGGGATTTCCTGTCTCACCTGAACCTGCTCAAGACGGAGACGCCGAAAAGTCGTTATGGGAGGATGAGAGGTCGAGATGTTGGGAGAGTTGGTGGCTCCTCGTTGGGTCAGCTGATTCTGCGGAGGAACATGAATATTTGGGGGATGCTGGAGGCGCGGGTCAAGAGACTCAACGACTACCGAACTGCTCTCATCCTCAGCACCATTTTGTGTGCCGCCGGCGCCCTCTTCTACTTTTACGCCTACAAACCGGAAATGATCCAACTCGCGAGGAATAAACTACCCATCTCTTTTTGGGAGCACTGCAAAATCGTCATCCCCAAACTTTGGATCACACCGCAAACACAAACACAAACACACAAATAAACAAATAAACAATCAAGTCTCTAAATCAGCATCACCATTATTTCTATCTTTTATTATTTATTCATTTTCTCTGGATTTTGGTGGGAAAATAATTTCATCACTTTCTGTTCTTCTCCGTTTCATTTTGAGTAGCTTGCATTTTTTCAAAACAAAAATCCCTTGGCTTTACTTGCATAAAAATGCAAATTTAGTTAAATGCTAGCAAAATTGGGATTTGCAGTGATTAAAAATGCAATTTTTTTATTTTTTGTTCCTGTGAAGTATTTTTTTAATTGGTATTTTCTGGAATTGGGCGGGTTTGATCAAGTTTTTGTGTGGATTTTTGGGATGAGGAACTTTGAGATGTGTTGGGATTTGTGTACAAAGTACAAAGAGAAAAGTAGTGCAACGGAGCAAAAAATTCCACTGCTTCGGATTCAAGTCAAGACAAGTCAAGTCAAGTGAGTGTGTGTGTGATGGAAATGCAAAGAAAAAATAGTAAGAATTGTGAAGGAAAAAGAGGAAGAATAGCGAAGCAAAATGTTCTTGTTTTGTGTTTTTGTGTTCCCTGTTTTAGAGTGCGACGGAGAAGAAAAAGAAGAAGAAGAATGGATGGTGGATTTGGTATGCAAGACTGGAAATAAATGGGGCCATTTCATCAACCCAAAACACCTCAACTGAATCTCATGTTTACTTTGTTCTTGTCCTCCCCTCCCTCCTCTCCCCTCCCACCTCACACAAGTCTAAGAGCAAAAGATACTTGTCAGTTGCAAAAGACAAGAAAAGAGAGAGCAGTGAATTTAGCAACACTCGACTCGGCTCTTTGCTTTAGTTGAATCATAATGAACAATCTGGACGCCACATGAAAAAAATGCATCTGTTTGTTAATTCCCTTTTCCCCAAAATTCACAACAGCTCTATTTTGCATCATCTCGTTCGAGTCATCAACGCAACTTTGTTTTATTCTTTTATTCTTTTATTCTGTTATTCTTTTAGTCGCCCATTCCCTTTTATTCCATCATTCTCATTTACTCGACAAACTGACCAGAAAAAGCCCACCCATCGCATTCACATTTTCTCCTTGATCCTTGAGCGAGGCAGCAAGAGGAATAAATAGAGAATCAACCAGAGACAGACTGGTAAAAGCATTCAAAACTCATCTATCGCCCATCGCCATCGCCCGTCTCAAACAAAACAAAAGAGAAAAAGAAGCAGAATCTTGTGAGAAAGTTGCAAAGAAAATGGAGCATCTTTGAAATTTGAAAGAAGAGAAAAGAGAAAAAGAGAGAGAGATGAAATAGGGAGATGAGATGGAAGAAAAGAAAATAAAAGAGAGAAATGGATGCTTTTACTTTAGAAATGGATGTGAATGCGAGATTCGGAGGAGGATTCTGAAAGTTGTAGAAAACTGGTGAAAAGTGGGAAAGTGGAGAGGGGAAGAGGAGAAAGAGGGGAAGAGGAAGAGGGAGGACGTCTAACATATTGAAGCCCATTAAAGTGGAGAACAAAAGGAGACAAAGCTTCAATTAAATTACCCTACGCATTTTATTTATACCGAGAGACTTGCTCCCAAAATCCATTCCGCCTCACACAAAACAGAGTAAACGCAGCACGCAAATTCATCCGCCTCCACTCACTCCACATTCCACTCCAGCTGAATATTGCAAGAAAACGAAGCACCTGAACATTTCATTCCCCATTCCCCATTCCACGATACAGAAAACGGAAGAGAAGAGAAGAGAAATCTGGTGTGCAAATCACAATAGAAATTTCTCCATCCGTCACCGTCTCAAAACTCAATTGTACAAGACATTTTTTAATCCCCGCTTCTCCGTCTGCTTCTCCTCTCAATTCTCAATCCATTTTCTTGTAATCTGCTCTGTTGAGAGCATCTCGGTCCTCTCATTTCCACGAGCGAATCAGAAATATTGTTCCGATTCACTCTCCTCACTCCACCGACTTATTAATAACTGCACACGAGGACAGAAATGACAGGATATTTGGACATGTGAAATGAGGAAAGAGAAGAGAAGAGTGTGTCATGTGAGCGGATATTGACTGACTGACTGGGGGAGAAATTGGACATTGCCCGGCATTTTCCGTCCGCTCCCGCAGGCCATTTAATTTCATGGGATAAAAGTGTAAAGCGGGAAGAAAAGGGAAGCAAAAAGAGAAGAGCAGAGTTGGATGTTTTGTGGGATGATTAGAGGAAATGAGTTGATAAGTCAAGTGAATTTGCTGTCGGCCGATTCCTCCATCCCCGATTCGTGTGTGGAAAAGAGAAACAAGAAAAGAAAAGAAAAGATGGGTTCGTGATATTAATATCATGTAAAACTACTACTTCCGAAACATCTCATTCCATTTTCCAGCCAAAGTCCAGAGTCCAGAATCCAGAGTCCGAAGCCTGGAGCCTGGAGCATCGCTGGAGCCAGAGACAGGATAAAATTGGGGTAGTGGAAAGTTGAGTTGAGGAAGCAGAAGCTGAAATGGGAAAAAGGGAGAAAACAAGAGAATCTTTTCTTTTCTTTTGTAGTAATATTTGACATGGATGTGGATCTCTGCGTAATCTCTAATCTCTATTCCCTTCCATAACATCCCCTCTCTCTCCTCCTCCCTCTCTACTACATACTACATACACTCGGCCAATCCATCTTTTATTTCCTGTCTACATCTCCACACATAAAACATGGAGTAGAACATTCCAGTTGGCCATAAACAAAAAAGAATGGCCCTTCTCATTCCCCATGCGACCATCAACTCGGACTATCCATCCATCTCCACTCTCCACTCTCCACTCTCATCTCTCCACTCTCATCTCTCCATCTCCACTTTGAAATCCTCCACTCTGAAATTCCTCCACTCTTTTTACGTCCGTCATACGAGGAGTCCGCACTCGTCCAACTCTTTACATCTCTCCGGAGTAGCTTCTCCCGAGACAACATTTCAACTCCGTGTCCACTGGCCACCCATCCCATCCCATCCTCCAAATACAACACAACATATCAAAATTCGCTGGACTCGGAATCTTCTCTCTACGCCAAACACAACAAACACCTCACGCACCCACCTTGTACCTCTTCTCTTGTTCCCCCACCTTTTCTGTCCACCTCTTCTCTTTTCCTCTCCTGCGAGAGCCAAAAGAAGAGGATACGAAACAATGTCTATGTCTTATGAGCACTTTTCTGGTCCACTCACTTTTCCATCTTTCTGTCGTGTTGTGTTGTGTTGCTGAGGACTCTGACAAAGAACAAGATGCTGCACAATTGATATCTCTGTTTGTGCGTAGTTCAAAGTGGATGAGAGAAGCAAAGAGAAGAGTTGACAATTCAGAGGAGGAAAAATACATGCTCATCCGGACACTTGATGCTTTTGATGCTCCACTCTTCACTCTTCACTCGTCAAGTTGACTTGGTTTTCATACATTGGCCAGCTCAAACGAGAGGAAATTTCATGACACAATTTAGAATTTAGAACCTAAAATGAGACTCGAGATAACTACAAAACAAAACAAGAGTAAAGAGTAAACAGCGTCTCGTCTCTCTCTTCTCGTCTTCTGCTCCCACACCAAACAGAAATCCCTTGAATTGATTTTATCTCCGGAATCTTTTCCTTAGCTATTTACGCTTTTTCCCCATTTCATTTCATTTAATCTCATCGCATCGCATAATTCAACTCCTCCGAGTTATTTCTCCGTGTGCTTTGTGCTTGTGCCGACTCTTTCCCGTCCCGCCTCCTCCGATCAAAATCTAAGAGAGGAAACGGAGATTATTCAAGTGACGAGTGAGTGAGTCGAGTGAGTGACGGGATGAGCTGAATATCATCCTTTTATTTTTCTCCTTTCTCATGTCACCTTCAAACTTCAAACCCCTTCAAATCCACACACAAAATCCCTCTTTCTCTTTTCTCGTGTCTCATCTCTCGTGTATCGTGTCTGTCTGTCTGGACCCATCTCCTGTCTGCTCCTTTTATTTCTCACTTCTCCTCTCTTCTCCTCTCCCTTCAGATCCATCACAATCCACAATCCACACCAATTATCTCATTACTCAATTCAAACAAATAAACTACAATCCGCAATTCAGCCTCCTTTTATTCCACTGATTAAGACAGAATCACAAATCAAGTGCACTGCTCTAGATTTCCTTTAGATCGTCCACATTCTTCCGAGAGCTCCCTTCATTTTTGTTTATTCACATTTTTATCTTTTTCAGCTCGTCTCGTGTATTTTGAAATCTCTGCTGGAGGAAACAGTAAAAACAAAAGTGAAAGAATAAATAAATAAATAAATAATAAATGAATAAGGAAATAAAAGTAGAAAATGTTGCAAATAAAATAAAGCGAGAGACAAAAGGAATTGGGCGGAGGCGGAAAAATGTAAAAATGATTTGTTTAGGAGAAGAAGAGGAGAAGGAGGAGGAGGAGGGAGAAACGTGGAGAAGAAGATGGATAGGGAATTGAATTGAGACGTTTCTGTTCCCGTGGGCCAACATCCCAAGTAGCAACAAGGTAGAGAATAAAAATGAGTATAGTTGAGTATAGTATAGTTGAGGGTGGGAGGAGAAGGAAGAGCGAGTCAAGTGAGGAGAGAGGAGAAAGAGGAAAGGGTTAAAATAGCAAAAATCAAGTGTACTATTTCATGTTTTACAGAAACAATAAGAGGAAAGAAGAGAAAAGAAGGAAACCGAGTTGCGTGTTCAATGTTTTGGAAAAATCCGAGTCAAAAAGCGTGCCAAAAGTAGAAAAAGAGAGTAGAGAAAGAGAGTTGAGCAGAAATGAAGTAAAATGAAATAAAATAAAATAAAGTTGGAGGGAACGTGATTGTTGATGCATGAATGAGTTCGCTCAGCATTTGCATAATAACTTGTAGACTGTTGAGGAAGGAGGGGGAGGAGGAGGGGGGTGGGACGAGACTTGTCTCTGAGTGAGTCTGGAGGCTGGCTAATGGCCATGGTAAATGACAAATCATCCACTAGAACTACAAACTACAAAGTCATTCTGCTCAACCGACCGAACCACAAAATTCCCTCCTATAAAATCCACTCCGACAAACACGGAAAATCCATACAAAACACAAACCAAACATTCCACATTCAACACACGAGAACCAACACACGAGAAACAAGAAACGAGTTCAATGTTCAATGTAATAAAAAATAAAACTCGTATTCCCCACCAAATTCCAGCATCCATTTTAAATATTATTTCATTCATTTAAAAATGTGTTTTCTTGCCATTTCTCCTCGTTGAATAAACAATAAAAATTCTATGCTCCAACATTTTAGACGGGAATAAAAAAGTGGAAAGGGAAAAAAGGAACAAGAAAATCTATGACAAAGAAATCGGGAATTGGTTGGGGAATTGAGCTGAATATTCCTTTGAATTGTTTTTGTTCCTCGGGATGGTGTGCTGGCGAATGTGCAGTTTCTCATCTCTCTTTCCAGCTCCAGTTACTCATGAATTATGAATAAAGACAAAATACAATTTGATACTCTTGTTTCAATCACTCACCCGCGAAATTCTTCCCAGTCTCAAATGAACTCTCGCGCTCTTGACTAAACTCTCAGCTCCAAACTCCACTTCATCTCCACTTGATTATACATTCAACAGAATTTCCCCCTTTTCTCCTGCTTCCTCTTTTTTGTTCCATTTTTCCGGGGAGATGAGCGGACAGCGGACAGAAGAGAATGCAGAATCTTTAAAATAAAAATCCTCGGGTTGGGGAGTGAAAGAGTGTGTTTTGTGTGGGTTTTGGTGGAGTTGAAATGCATAATAATTAAATAATGTGGAAAATAGAGACAATCAGATTGCTGACACGTTTCCCTTCCCTCTCCTGTACTGTATACTGTATACTGTATGTATCCACTATCCACACGATGACAATCCAACGGAATGAAATGGCAATGAAAAATGAATTACATGCCTTTTTAACGAGTCGCAACTCCACCATAAAATAAGGCATAAAAGTTGAGCTGAAGGTGACAGTCACTCTTGTCTCAACAAACAAATATCATTTTTATCCTCCTCATTTTTCAGTCTGTTTCTTTTTCTTGTTGCCTTTCGTCTTGCATGTAAAACAGGCCATTCCGGACAGAAAAGGTACGGAATTTCCCATTCCCATTCTCAGTTCTCTTTCTTGCTCTACTTTTGATTTTGTGTTTGATTGGATTGTCATTTGCAGATGAGCGGAATGCTGAGGGTTGGAGTGGTCGTTTTAGCGGGTAAAAATAAGCATTATTTTTAAATACTTTTGTGAAAATCCTCTGGTTTGTAGAGTTTCTGTTTCTTGAATCGATCCGCAATGGATTAACGGTGGTTTGGTTCTTAGTGCTGTTGTCGCTGTCGGCGGGTGAGGATTCCAATGGGATTTCAGCAAAGGACGAGGCCAATTACATTGCTCTGGATGCATCCGAAAAGGATTTGCTACCGAATGCAGGACTCGTGGCCAAAATTCTGAAGGCGGTTGCGAAAATCCGGAGTGAAGATCCGTCAGTGTCCAAAGTGAGGAACGAAGGTCGATGGCACCTGGGGCGCGTCCTGGTGTCCAACTACAGCCCCAAACTCAAGGAGAAGATTGACGGCAGCGAATTCGGCCCTTTGAAGGAGGCCAAAGTGACCAAGGGGAAGGAGGCGGAACTGACCTTCAGCAAGCCGTATCACCCGGACAGACTCAGCGAACGACTCAAGAAACTCGGCGCCAAAGCGGAAGCAATTTGGTTTGAAAACGGTCAAGTTCCTGACCTCGGAAGCATCACTTTTGACCCGCAAGAGTCCCTCTACACCTTCAAAGAGGGCGTCGACACTTGTCAACCGGACTGCGCGAAAAATCGGTGGCTCGGAGGTTGGGAATTCAAAGTGGATGAAAAATCAGGGAATTTTACTCTGGAATCTTCCTTTGCCACGGACTTGCCCGTAAATCGAGAATAAAACAATTCATAATAATTCACACACACAAAACTCCGTCTTGTTCTACACTTTTTTCTCGCATTTTATTCATCCTTTTAGATTTTCAAATCAAATAAAGTAAAAAATATTAATTATTATTTTCACTCTTTTTTTTTGAAAATTCCCCAAAACATTTTGCTTTTTATTTTATCAAATTTTTTCCTTGTAAATTTTGCCATGTTGTTTCCGACACAAAAATTTTAGTAATTTTTGTATTCTTCCCGTTTTTTGAGCTTGTGCTGAAAAACTGGAATTCAAAATATTGATATTGAATTTGGCGCGGAATTATGACTTATGACGCAGTTTGAGCAAAAAGAATGGAGGTTGAAAAGGGTAATAAATTAGTTTCCTGTCTCTCGTCATTCGTCATTCGTCATTTGGTTTCTGACGAACAAGAAGCAATTAAAAGTCAAATGACTCTGCTTTGGCAGTTTTTTCCACGTGTTTATAATTCCGTAGGGGAACGCGGGGCAAAAAAAATCACTCCAAACTTTATTTAATTTAAATTTATGTAGAAATAGGTTTGACACACTGACAATATAAATTGAAACTAGACTATATGCCTAACCTGTAACACGTATTTTCAAATTTTTGCAACTACTCCCCTTCTCTGGGGGAGGCGCTGAAAACAGGTCTCCGAACGCTACCATG
>JAQGBH010004760.1:0-15913 GCA_034698265.1 Sminthurinus aureus
GAGTAGTAGCCATTTCTCTAGAGTGTGACTCCGACCCCCTCGCCTTCGGATACGGATATTATGAGGTTGTTGGATAGTCAGCTTTGCTGTGGGAGTCTGTTAAGCTTTATATATTATTAACTATTATATTATGCTCTCAATTTATAAAATGAGCAACTAACATGAACTTTAATAACACTAAATCATAGGACCTTTGACAGCCATCGGATGGGGTTTAAATGAAGACATTATTTTTCCACACATTCTTCAGGAAGTGGAAATTCCGTTTGTTCCTTTAGATGAATGCCAAAAGATTTACGCAAATACGGAGAATCCTCCTACAAAAGCTCAAGTCTGTGCCGGAAATGAAACACACTCGGTCTGCGGTGGTAACTTGCACGCTTCCACAATTTTTACACTTCACAGCCATTTTACTGTTGAGTTTGAAAAATTTCGTAGTTTTGTAATTATAACTGAGTCAAAATGAAACATGATTTTTACGTCACAGGTGACTCAGGCGGACCACTTTATTATATAAATGATGAATCTGGACAGCAAATCGTCGTAGGAGTAGCTTCGTACAGTAAGTTTTAGGAATTGAACTATGTGAAATTACTTTAGCAATCCTCATACCGGCAAACATTGGACTAATATGACGAGTTTCGGAATCAAAATAGCACATTTAAAAACGTCATATTAGGCAACAATTATACTTTGCAGCTCTAAACGAGCCCATAGCTGAGAAGCTGCTCAAATAGGCTCACCTTTGAAAGTTGAACAAAAATACAAAACGATACAAAATGAAAAAGAGTAAAAGCAAAATATTCTGAATTTAACAAATTCCGTTATTTTGCAGGGTTGTTCCACCTGGAATAACGTAAACACAAAAACGGTCTCATGTAAAACGCAAAACTAGCCAAAACGGCATAAAACACAGATAAAACCATTCTCTGAAGCTAAAAACTTCAAATTTAGAATAGCTTAAATTCACAACATGAATTCCCACAATAAACAATTTTGCTAAAAAATAACTCATTTTGAGAATCAAGTCATAAAAGATTCTTTTCTACAAATTTGCTTTATAATGCTTATATACAAACCCAGAATAGCAGTATTTGAAAGGCTAATCAATTTGATCCGTTTCTACTAAAACGAGCCAAATTGCCACTTTAACCAAGTTTCCCTTATAATACTTATATACAAAATCAAAATAGCACAAATTAGCACTGTTTACCGAATTTGCTTGAAAATGCGTAAATTTAATACCAAAGTAGCACAAATCCAAAATGTTAGAAAAATTGATTGATTTCTTTGAAGCTGAGTCAAATTATCACTGTTTATCGAATTTGCCTTATACCGCGTAAATTTATTACCAGAATAGCGCAAATCCAAAAGGTTAACAATTTGATTGACTTCCCTACAAACGAGCCAAATTGGCAATCTTTACTCAATTTCCCCTAAAAGGCGTAATTTTAATACTAAAATAGCACAAATCCAAAAGTTTAACAATTGGATTGATTTCTTGTTAAACGAGCCAAATGGGTACTCTGTATGTAAAAGGCCGAATAAAGCTGAATCTTACCGGTTGAATAAATTTGTGGTTTTGGTACACAAACAAGGCAAATGATCGCTGTTTACAGAAATGTTTCAATTTTTGTAATTAATGACCTTCAAATAGCAGAAATTTAGTGTTGAATAAATTGGTTCTTTTAGTACAGAAACGGACGATATTAGCACATTTTGTAAGATCGACATTGGCTTGTAGATTTTTAGAGTAAAAAAGACAAAGCCCCAAAGCACTTAGACAACTTGATTTTTTTGCTTTAGAGACAATCCAAATTGGTTCAATTAACAGGCGTCTGCATGCTTTGCTTTTTGTAAAACCAAAACAGCAACACCTTAAAGCACTTAGACTACTTGATTGTTTTGCTTTAAAAAGAAGCCAAATTGGGGCAATAAACAATAGTCGGTGTGCTGTGCGTTTTTGTCAAAACAAAATAATAGAACTTCAAAGCACTCAGACTACTTGAATATTTTGCTTTTAAAAACATGCCAAATTACATATGTGTATGTGACTGATTTTATATGAATGTTATTTACAACCCGTTCAATTCCGTAAGCTCCTGTGCAACAGGGATTTTTTTATTGACGTTGAATTACTTTTTGTGCTTTCTAGATCACTGAAAGTTGGGTAGTTATTTTAAATGCTAATGTTTTGTTATCTAGTAATTGGCAATGTTTGTCAAAAGCCGCCTTTTGTCGACCCAGATGGAAGAAGTGGCCTGTTTGAAGACGACGAATACAATGTTCCTAGGCCCGCTGTATTTACAAATGTGGCATTTTATCTCGACTGGATCAAGAAAAATGCTGAAATGGTCAACTAAATGACGCTTATCAATTTATATCGTATCAGTTTATATATTATACTGTTGTTGATGAGCTTTGAAAGCCAATTCAATTACGTTTAAGCGTTTGCTGTTCCAGTGCAAATTGTGTTTAGAATGAACGTTTATTTTGTTGTATGAAATGAGATTAAAATATGCTATTCAACACAAACTACTTACTAAATCTGGGCTTCAGTCTCATGCCATATAAACATTGAAATACCTATTTTACCACAGCTTATTGTAAGTTATGATGTTTGTAAACAAGGGATACAAGCCAAAAATTAAATTGATTGATTTAAATTAAGACCCAAGTGTCTCTTTCATTCATTTCGCGCAAAACCATTTTTTTTTTTCATCTCCATTCCATTTCATTTGGAAATGGAATGGAGATGTCGCGTCCAGATTTTGTTTAACTTGACATGAAGCATCAAATTAGCCCTAGCCCTTATTGAGTACGTTTTGTTTATGAAAAAAATGAGCCACATCTGTTCCAGGGCTAAATTATCGTTACATTTGAAATTATCGGCCGTCTTTTCCCAAAAATTTGCTAGGGCTAAATCGACATCTCCAGTGCTTGAAATTTTCAAATGCCAACTCAGATTTTATCAAAAAACCATAAACATGAGTAAAATATGATAAAAAATATAAACATGTTTAATTTTTTCATGTTCGTAATCCTTTGTATTTGATCCCTCGCCTATGAAATTTACTATTCTTGTGTAGCAACTCTGACCTTCGAACTTTCCATCTCGCAACTTTGCATCCCTATTTGCAAGTTTTTTGAAGAGTGTTTGTGCAAAATAAAACGAGGTTTATTTTAGATTTTTACCTTTATTCGTAGTTTAACTATAATATATGGTTAATTATTATTACTGCCATTATTTGAAACTGGTAGTTAAAAGCTTGATTAATTTGTTTTGTGCTTCTTGTACAAAATCATTTTGTATTACATTTTGTATTTCTCATATCAAGATATTTACATTGGAAAAGTGATCTCAGTAATTGAAAATAGTGACGCCGACTCCTTCATTATTTGTGGGGATTTTAATTTGAGTCCTGGTTCTGAGAAGTTTTCAGACTTTTTACAACTGTCAGCGGAGTCTGGTCTTATGTTTCTTGACGTGGAATATCTCAAATTACATGTTGTAAATAACAGAAATTATAATAACTTTTTTACTTTCAAAAGTGAATCCAATAGTGGAAAAAGCTGGCCTGATCATTTCTTAGTAAGTGAGTCGCTGAGCCCAGATTCAACATTCAAAATTGTCTCACCAACAATCGGTGATCATTTTCCTATACTAATCACAATCCCCATGCAGAACATCATCCGCCTTTCTACTACCAAAATCAGTTCCAGCCCGCCATCTACATCCATCAACTGGAAAAAAGCTACAAAAAATCTGAAACTGTCATTTTATGAAGGAACTGAGAGAATTGGCCATTCTCTAATTTCAAAATTAGAATTTTTGTCAGAAGTAAATGAATCTGCAGTTCAGTCTCAAGTGACAGATTTATACAATGAATTTTTGAGCGCAATCAAGAACCTAGATTCTACATTAGGATCCAAATTCCAACTGAAAAGAAAATTGTATGTTGGCTGGAATGAAATCGTCAGTCAAAAATATGCTGATTATAAATCAGCATATAATGAATGGAAAAATTCAAATTTTGATAATGATAATCTGTATGTCAAAATGGACGGGGAAAAAATAAAATTCAAAAAGGCACTGCGGTATATCCAACAACATCAGGATGTACTGAAAGCAGAAAAATTTATCCAATCCTACGCCTCCAAGGATTTTTCTAAATTTTGGCAACAAGCTCGTCAGCTGGACAAAGTGGAACAGACTATCTCCAACTGCGTTGAGGAAGAAGAAGATCCAGAGAAAATTGCTAAATTATGGAAAGTTCATTATGAAAACCAATTTGTAGATCCTTCATTTGACCCGCTGGAATGTCAACGAATGATTACTGAAACAGTCTTAAATAGAAACCAAAATTCAACAGCTTTTGTCCCTTTTCAAGATTGGCAGGCGGAAATAATTATTAAAAATTTAAAAAATGGAAAGGCCATTGGAAAGGATGGAATAAAATCAGAACATCTAAAATTTTCTCACCCTATTCTTATCCAGTTCATTGTAAAACTCTTCAACCTTGTGATCAAAGCTGGGTTAGTACCTTCGCCTATGATGACTGTAGTGATTATCCCACTGCTAAAAAAGAAAGGGTTCGATCCAAAAGAAACCAAGAACTACAGGCCGATAGCAATCGCGACTCTGTTGTCTAAAATATTTGAAAAGCTAATACTTTTTAATTCCCTGTCTCGGCTGAAAACTACAGATTCTCAGTTTGGATTCAAAAGAAAGCTCGGGTGTGAACAATGTGTATATTCTCTACGCCAGCTTATCTCATATTGTCAAAACCGAGAAATACCCCTTTATATTTGTTATATGGATGCGTCTAAAGCTTTCGACAATGTTCAATTTTTACCTTTAGTCTGTAAATTAATTGCAAGAAATTTTTGTGTTGAATTAGTTTATATTTTATA
This sequence comes from Sminthurinus aureus, assembly GCA_034698265.1. NCBI lineage: Eukaryota > Metazoa > Arthropoda > Collembola > Symphypleona > Katiannidae > Sminthurinus > Sminthurinus aureus. The sequence goes on from JAQGBH010004760.1 coordinate 4,915, forward strand.
TTATTGGTTTGTAACTCAAAAATTTTGCATCAAATGGGGAAATATTTTTAGTGATTTCTTCTCAGTACAGCGTGGTGTGAGACAGGGCGGCATTTTGTCGCCTTACTTCTTTGCCCTCTACATTGACGACCTCAGCCACAGGCTCAAAGCCTCAAATTCTGGACTTCAAATTTATAGTGAAATCCTCAATCACCTAATTTATGCGGACGATATCTGCCTCCTTGCAACTTCTCGCCGCTCTCTTCATTGTTTAATGCAAATCTGTTATGATTATGCGTCTGAAAATGGCCTAAGTTTCAACTCTTCAAAAACTCAACTGCAGACGGTTTTCCCAAAATGGCTGAATTTGCTAAATCCAGATGTCCAAATTCATTTTAAAGGTGCTGTCATCACCCCTGTAAATAGTGTTCGATATCTTGGTTACAATATTCAAATTGCGAGAAAATGGAACGTGGATATTCTCAGTGATGAAGAGGAAATCGGAAAGCGGATTGCGGAAATTTACAAAAGAGTAAATATGCTAAAAACTAGATTCAAAAGATGTTCCTTGCCAGTGAAAAAATACCTTTTCGTCACGTATCTATCGAGCATCTACTGTTGCAGCTTGTGGAATTTGAACTCTACGCTGGAAAAAAGAGTGAGAGTAGCCTACAACAACGCTTTTCGTATCATTTGTGGCTTTCCCTGGGATTGTAGTGCTACAGCCATGTTCTTGGAAAACGGAGTGAAGGATTTCAGTTCAATCAGAAAAACTGCTGTGTCATCCCTTGCCACCAGAAATTATAATACTACAAACGATTTACTAAATACTATCTCCTGCACGTCAATACACTACGATTCTGATCTCTCAATGTCTTGGCAAAAACTATTGCAGAACAATTTACTTACTTGTATAAAAAAATGAAAAATATATTATATTTGATTTGAATATTTTAAATTGTTGTTTCAAAAATAGAATATATATAGACTAAAAATTAGAATAGGACAATAGAATAGTTTTGGACCACGTTGTCTGTTGAACCCAAATAAATAAATAAATAAATAAATGCTTGACAAGTGCGAGAACTGATAAACTTTTTTTATAAGCCATTGGACTTCAATTTGCCAAACCTCACAAAATGACTTTTACAACGGAGCCTAAGTCACCTAATCGAAGGATATCTTTTGGGTAAATCAAGGGCTTATTCTATTGAAAAAATTCAATTGGCTTCTCTCCTCATTGTTTTTGGTGAAAGAAGTGAATGTATAAATGAAAATATGCATTTTTTTCGCGACTAAAGAGTTTTGCTGCCAAATTGCTTTGTGGTTAAATCAAAAAGATGCGTAATTTTGCAGAACTTTGAGGATTAAATGCAACTCTGTCTGTAAAGTTCCATCTGAATAATTAAATCCTTTGAGCTTCGGAAAGATTCTCGTTTTGACTCCCGATTTACAGATTTTTGGGAGGTGCTAACACAAATGTGCTTAAACGACTGAACATTGAACATGCAAATCTTCTCCAAAAATTGATTTATTTTAATTTTCGAAACCTCAAGCATATTTACATAATACTTTACATTTTTCAACATTTCTGTACACTTGGATTTTTGGTTTTGTTTAGGAATGTTTTGAACTTTACTTTGAAAACCTCTTTATTGTCAAACACAAAGTAACCTCGCACCTCGAGCTATCCGAATTCCTTATGTGCATGCATGTAATTCATTGGAATTTCTAACGAATGCCATGTAAAAACAAAGGAATTTGCTCAGCTCGAGGCGCGAAGTAATTTTGGTTTTGACAACATAGTCTTGTATTTGCCAGTGAAGATCCCAATTGCTCTTTAGGTAAAAATGCCAGAACCCAAAAGCGCATTGTGCACAAAGCGCTTTCGGGTTCTTGAAGGTTTGTACAAAGAGCAACCGAGATCTTCACTGGCGATACATTGTATCACTTTGAATATACAGTGTGCAATACCCAATACTCAGCTTTGCTTCGTAAGAACAAAATACAGTTTTGTACATAATCATGACCTGAATTTAAATTTCCGCTGTAATTTAGGTTCGTGAGTTGAATACTTGAGGATGATTTCTTTGTTCGTGTTGCCTGAAGTTAGTTGAAGTCTTTGTCCGATATTCTCATCTTTTTTCGTTGCATTTGTACAGTTCTTCTTTTGTGTGAGTTCTCATGTGTTTCGTCAAATTTACTTTTGCTTTGCACCTGTAGTCACAAATCCGGCATTTTTCCTTCTTCTCCTCGCTGTGAATGTTGTACTCGTGAACATTTACTTTAGATTTAAAAATCGCTCGGTAGTCACAACCGGGAAAAGAACAAGCATGTTTCTTTTCTCCCTTGTGAATCAAAAGATGAGTATTCAAACAACTTTTTGTCTTGGCTACATAATCACATTGCTGTTCTTTGCATTTGAACGGTCGGAAATCCGGATCAGAGTGGATTCGTTTTAAGTGGTTTGTGACGACTCCTCTCGTTTTCCCTCGGTAGGGACAAAGTTCACATTTATACTGTCGTTCCTCACTGTGCCTCTTCAAATGGACGTAAAGATTCTGCTTGACTTTACAACGAAATGCACATGAGTCAACTGAACAGGCGAAAGGTTTTTCATCCGAATGCACCAGTTTGTGACTTTTGAGTGCTTGTTTCGTCTTAGCTTCAACGTTGCAGTTGGGCTCGTCACACTTGAAGAATTTTTCTAAAGTATGTCTTTCGATGTGACTCGTGATACCTCTTTTACTTGTAGTAGAAAATGCACAGAGTGGACATGGAAAGGAAGCACGTTCTTCGCCCTCTTTCGACGAGTGAGTCAGTTGATGCTGTTTGAGATGGCTTTTGTGGGTTGCTGAATATTCACAGTTTGGCTCCGGGCATTTGAACGGCCGTTCTTTTGTGTGTGATCTCATGTGATCTACAAGATGACTCCGAGTTGTTGCGGCGTAAGGGTAGGATTCAAATTGACAAACGAACGGCTTGTCTCCCGTGTGAGTTCGAGTGTGATCAACGAGATGTTGTTTTTGCTTGGTGGAATAATTGCAATTGGGATGAGAACAAACGAAAGGTTTTTCATCCGAGTGGATTTTGGAGTGGGTTTTGAGTTTCGACCGTTCCTTTGCTGCGTATTTGCATCCAGGATATGAACACGGAAAAGGGCGAGAAGATCCGGTCAGCGATCGAAGGAGATGAACATTTTTCAAATGGGTTTTGACACTTTTGTTCCATTTGGACTTGAATGGGCATTCGGGGCATTTGAACAGCTTGTCACTCAAATGGCTTTTCATGTGTTGTTTGTAATTCTGTTGAGTTTCTGTAGAATAATAACAGAGGGCGCATTTGTACTCTGTTTCGACCTCCATCATTTTTGTTTTGGATTCTAGAACCTAGAAAAAAATTGGTATGATTTTGAATTGAATTAGGAATGGGAATTTGACACTATAAAAAATTACAATTTGGGCCCAATTTTACATGTTTTTCATGTTGACTAATGAATAACCATTGTTTTTGAAACCACCCGTTTGTTTTTACCCTATTTGTGCTGAATGAAGCTAAACTAACCACTGACCACGTGTATGATAAGGCGACTACTTACCTGTGTTCTTCAGAACTATTACAATGTTCAACCGATTATTTTTTAACTGTTTTGTCCTCTGTTTACTTGCTTTTGTTTATGAATTAAAATACAAAAACTTGGCTGCTGCTAAATTTTCTGCTGTTCAGCCCAATTTTTGACAACGTAGTAAACAGTTAATAATCCAAACTTGGGAAATTCCTAGGGAATAATTTTTTTAAAGTGTTTTTTCTGGATCTGAAAAAATTACAACTTTTATATTCTTATTTGTATTTGTATTGTCAGCCTAAAAAATCTTTGAAATTGAATGGAAAAGGTTTAAAACCGCGAGAGAACAGGATATATCTTGGATAGAGTGTCAAATGGAAAGAATTACTCGAAGCTCGAGGTTGAAAAACGTCTAGTGGCTGACAGAAAATAGAAAAGGGAAAGAAAGACGAAAATGAAGTTCCAGGAACTTGAACTGAAGCTTAACTAAATCCTTTTAAGTAGAGAACAAAGACAAAGCTTTAATATTAAATTCAAAATTGGGATGTTTTGTCCAATTGAGCCAAAAACGATGGAACAAACTTTTTTGTTTTCTCTCTCTCTGGCTTGCGTTTAGTTTTAGTGAACAAGGAAAAGTAGACATGAGTACGTGCAGTTTATTTGTCCTGTCTCCTTTGTTTTAGTCTAAAACTGAGAAAACTTGAGATTATTGTAAGTGTTTTTCCTGGGAATTGCTAAATCTATATATGAGTTCTCTTTTCAGAACCTGCCCTTTTCTCCACTTCCTTTCTAATTCCTATTAAAAACACACAGCTAATTCGTAAATAAAGCTCTGAGCCTCAAGCTTTAGAGAATTGCTTGTGCCCTTCAGTAACTTTCCATCAACACAAAAGTTTGTCTTTTAAATCCTGCAAATATCATTCCAGATCACTGAAACATTTTTGGTGAGGCAAAAGCAATTTAATTTACAGTAATTAAAGACGCCGGATCAACAACAGAAGCCGAAAACGTTGCTGTGCAGCGCAGGTGAGGAAAAAATAATTTCCCAGATCTTGTTATGCGTTCTCCAAAATAAAACACGGCGTCCAAGTCTTTCATCCATAAATTAAGCCTTTCTCTTTTGATTTTCTTCACACTGTCAAATTTCAATTGACAGTGCATTGAAATCCACTTCAGCGTTTGGAACTGGATGAGAACTAAAACTGGGCATCAGAAAAGCCGTTGTAAATGTAATTTAGTCGGGCAGCACATGCTACAATCGCCATTCAAAATTCCAAGGAGTGCGCATGAAAATACAAAAGTTTGGATAGCATTTGTTTGGCATTGATAAACTGTACGAAATTAATTTTGTGAGACAAAAGTTGAAGTTATCACAATGTGAAAATGGTAATAAAATACTTTTCGCAGGTAAAAACTATGCAGATTTGTTATTGCAAATGTATTTTGTTTTATGTTTCATGAATTTTAGAGTCGCATATCAAAAGTGTATACTTGAAATGCAAAATCCACAATCAGTAAATCATTATCAAGCCAATCACGAACCAATGACGTCAGTCCGGACGTAAAGCTATTTTAAAACCCTTGTCTAAAATTTAGCACACTTCGTGGATAAATGTTGTATGATATTTTGGCGGGATTTTAGTGGCTAAACAAAAATCGAATAAAACTGCTGATGTAAAAAAATAGGGATGAAAATTGTGTTTGTACAAAGTTTTATTTTTGCAAGTGCTACAAACAATTTTACAAGAATAAAAAGGCAACTAAGCTGTTGCTGCTGCTGCTACAGTACATGCAAAATATTATCACTTTTTTTGTTGCAAAGATAGCGGATGATATTTTTTCTGATGGCGTTTGAGAAGACTTGCTGTTTTTGAGCTATATGCACATCCTGGTTCTTTGCAGCTGTAAGGTGTTTCCTTGGTGTGAGTTCTCATGTGACTCGTCAATGCAGACTTCATTTTGCATTTGTAGTCACAAAGTGGACATTTTTCATTCTTCTCGTTGCTGTGAGTATTATATTCATGAGCTTTGACGTTCGAATTTTGAACCGCTCGATATTTGCAATCCGGAAAAGAACAAGCAAATTTTTTATCTCCCTTGTGCATCAAAAGATGTTGATTTAGAGCCCCGTTTGTCTTTGCTCTAAAATTACAGTTCGGCTCCTTGCATTTGAAAAGTCGGAAATCAGGATCAGAATGGACTTGTTTCAAGTGGTTCTTCACATTGCCTCTCGTTTTCCCACGGAATGGACAAAGTCCACATTTGTACCGTCGCTCCTCACTGTGCGTCTTTAAATGGGTAGAAAGATTGCTGTTGGATTTACAACGAAATTCACATGATTGAAATGAACAGACAAACGGGTTTTCATCAGAATGCTTCGAGCGTTTGTGCACTGTAACATAAGACTTCAATCGAGCTTCAAAAGTGCAGTTGGGCTCGTCACACTTGAAACTTTTTTCAAGTGTATGACCTTCAATGTGTGTGCAGAGATCTGGCTTCCTTGTGGTGGAATATTCACAAAGTGGACATGAAAATGAAGGTCGTTCTTCACCCTCTTTTGGCGCATGCACAAGTTGGTGGGCTTTTAGGCGAGAACATGTGGCTGATGAAAATTCACAGTTTGGCTCCGGGCATTTGAACGGACATTCTTTTGTGTGGGCTCTCGAGTGAACCAGAAAGCTACTTGAAGTAGCAGTGGCAAAAGAACATGATTCAAATTGGCAAACATACGGTTTTTCTCCCGTGTGAGTTCGAGTGTGAACAACGAGATCTGCTTTGCGGTTTGTAGAATAATTGCAGTCGGGATGAGAGCAAACAAAGGACTTTTCGTGAGAGTGAATTTTGGAGTGCATTTTAAGATTTCCCTTTAGTTTTGCAGCGTATGAGCATCCAGGATGTGGACACGTAAAAAGTTGGGAGAACGAAGTCGCCGTCACGTGAACAATTTTCAAATGTTTTTTGACATTGGATTTCCATTTCGCCCGGTAGGGACACTCGGGGCATTTGAAGGATTTCTCTTTCGAGTGAACTTTCGTATGCTGTTTCAATTCCGAGCTGGTTCTTGCCAAGTAAGGACAGAAGAAGCATTTGTGCACAGTAGAATTTTTTGCCAAACTCATTTTAGTGGTCACTTTTATGTAAAATCATTTAGACTTGTTTTTACAGAAACAAGAAAATACTTGCAAATGCGGCGTTACAACAAAAAGGACAAGATTTAAATAGCAAGTAGACGCCACGAAAAAACTCTGGGGCAGAGTTAAAAATTCCTTCCGGGCCTTGAAATACCACAGAATTCGGAAAATGTGTGACGAGATTTCCCTTGTATTTTTTACATTGATAAAATGTAACAAAAATGTTCCTTGCAATTTGCAAATATTTTTCTGAACAACTTAGGTGTTTTGTAGCTTTTACTCACATCCTAAAAAATAAACAGCTTTTGACTCACAAAAATTTTCCCGTTGAATTTCTTTACTTGAGAAAGAATCTAAAGCAAGAAGAACGTGATAGCAACGCTGATGTGTTTTGTGTTTCAGGTAGAAGAAAATTATTTTTGGCTCAAGGCCTCAATTTGAACAATCAGAATGAAGAATGAACAGAAAAGGTATTTTGAACGAGACAAAGGAAGAAACATCCTCAGAATTTAGAATGTGACACGAAAACATTCCAAAATTTCAAGGAAAGGGAGGAAAAGGTAACAGAGCAGGTAGAAAATATTATTATAAGTACGTGTGAAAGGGTTTTACGATTCCTTCGCATTTCATTCAAAACAATTCTATGGAAAATACAGAAATGTCTTTTGTGTGGAAATATTGGCCTGTCAATCAATGAGTTTTAAATTTAATTCAATTTCAAAGACGAGTTCTTATTGTAAGCTCAAAAATTCCTTGGGAAAAGGAAGCAGAAATAATCAAGGAAATTTAAAACAGAATACAACAACGTTAAAACTTTTGAATCAATGCCATGCGCAAAAAAACGTCATGTCTCCAAAATTATTATTAATTTTGATGGTTCTCAAATGGAAAGAGAAAAGGCATACGCAGTTTTAAAATCAATCCCATGCTATTCAATACGAATTCAAATTTCCCTGTGAAACGGGTAAAAATGCTTTGTTTTTATGCAGAGTCAAACTGAAAGTGTATGGAATTCGGCACATTTAATTTGATTTTATAAGCTTTCATTGTTGCTCCTACTTTTTGTTTTTCGTTCACCCATTTTTACAAGCAACAAAATATAAATGATACACAATTTTCCTGTTTCCTGTTTACTATTTATCTGAAAATTCAAATGCTAGAGCTGAAGCTGCATTGTTACTATAAGCTGAACAAAAAGTGTAAGAAAAAACTACTTTGAATAAAACAGAAAGAGCAGAGGATATGTATGTTTACGCACTCGTGACAGGGCCTCTAGATATCTGTACGCTTTTACCTAAAAAAGTTATATGACTCTCGATATACCGTACGACTTACAAGTTGCAAGATTTTGACGTAAAAATATTGTGTGCACGTCATCTGTAGCATAGTTAATGAAGTGATACGTCGTTACAGTACGTTAGGGTTTTGGCCAGATGTACCAAAAAAAAGAATCTTCACCTACAAATACTGGCTCGAGCTCTACAAGTTTTTAAAGCGGCGTTCAAGTATCTCATTTAAAAAACAAAGATTTTAGTCATCTGTTTCATGGAACATGGTTAATAGTTAATACAGAGTAAACTAAATTACACGGCGCCAAAATCTCACCGGAAAAAAGATTGACCTGTCAGCGTACAAACGTTTTTATAGAACCCGCAGTTGCCATATTTTAAAAAAGTTTGACTGGCTGCTGAGCTCAAAAGCGTGTTAAGTTGGACAATTTTCTTCGTATGCATAAAAATCTGACCAGAATTTATGGAAGATGAACTAGATACTCCCATTGTACGTCTTTTATGTTCATGCAAATATTAAGCGGCGTTCAAACTACGAAAAGAGTAAACGAATTAAAGGGAAATGTTTTAGTTGGTGCAAAACTTGAAGGATTTTACTATTCCGAAAATTGACAACCTAAAATAACCAATAGTGATCCATCCAACTATTTCTGTTTCATCCGTTTGAATTTTGATGGTCAGTGCTCAAACGAGTTCATCTTTTTAATTGCAGACGGGTTTCAAAGCAGCTAACATAATAGTAAAATATCAGCATAAATATTTGGATCTGCAAAATTCCATCTTAATATTTTAACTTTAATACTTTGCGCTTTCACCTATCGATTATCGATTTTCTGCATAATATTTCATGACATTTTGAATACCGAATACACAATACAGAACGTTAAATGCTGACAGGCGGATTAAACTCGCAATTCAGTATAATTTTCAGAATAAATTTGGCACGATTTGGATTGAAGTAGAAATTTTTCCCCCAACTGAACATTGCTATTGGACACTGAACACCGGTATTCTTCCTATTATCTATCTTCTGTTGAATAATTTAGCATGATCCATTCCCCGGCCGCTTAATTTGATTAGGCACACGCGAATTGGCATAACTAACAACTGAACGCTGACGTTTAGTTTCGAGATCGTGTTTTACAAACGATTTTTAAAGTAGCAAGTAGAAACTATAAACACTGCTTGGAGTTTTCAATGGGAATTTATTTAGTACGGGAAAAACAATGAGGTTGAAATTGAAAATGTATCTCAAATTTCAACGGTGTCTTATTCTTGTCCTAACAGTTTTTCACCTGTTCCCTCCATTTGCATCTGAATCTGAATCTACATCTTCAGTTTCAAACGCTGTGTATTTTTTCAGCTACCCCGGATTTTCATCCCACCTTCAAATTTTTGAGGACTGTCTTAATCTCGTCATCATATACTCAAAATCAAACTGGACAGACAGCTTTCAAAACCAAACTTCTGTTGATGAAAATGGAGTGCAATTGAATTCAACATTAAGAGAAAATGAGCGACTGCCGGTTTCTATACATTTTGAGGAAAATCAAGTCCCGTTTCTGCTTTATCATGCAGATCAACTGTGGGGGTCAAATGAAAGGCATAGAATATGGGCGTATTTTGGTGAAACAGCTCAAGTCCTGTACAGAACCGGAACCAAACGGTTTTCTAAAAAAGAACCACATAGATTCTTTGAAGCGTGCATGACTTTCATCTATTTTTATCTTCCCATGGGAAACAACAATAAAAACGAGAATCAGAATGAGAATCAGAAAATTGATGTCGGTTCTGTGTTTCAATTTGGACCGGATATGAGTGACGCTTTGTATCAAGTACAGCCAAATGCTTTTGGAATCGTCATGTACAATTTGGTGGTTCCTGCAGAAATTGGAAAAAATCTTGAGTCATACATCAGAGTTCCAAATAAATTTTCAAATGTACCAAATACGACGTGGAATTTACCCAATTTGTTACTTGTCACTCATGTCAGCAGTGAAAATGGTGCCAGTGGTAAACATCGTACCAGGGATGAAGTTGGAAGGGTTGAAAAATGTAACTTTGACCTCATGTCAGATGCTGATGGAGTTTTGAAAATGAGTGACTGGTTTGTCTTCAAGTGGGAGCAGCCACTTGACCCCGATGTCCCCAAAAAGCTACTCTCACCGACAAGCAAAAGGGTTGACCCAAAATCTGTAGAAGCTGCTATAAAAAGAGAAATGCACAGACGACAGGAGAAAATTCTCCTAATCATAGGCATGGAAGTTCTGAATTCCGAGGAAATCGTAAATTTAAACGAGGCTCGTGACTTTAGTTCTGATTCTGATTATGAGAATCCACGTCAATCAGCCCAACAGTTGAGAAGAACAATGGCTGAAATTTATCGAGACAGCGTGATGAAATCCGTACTCAAGGAACTTGTTCGAGGTCACTTGCCAAATGTGACCTTTCACAGAGGTAAATTTTTGATCCCCATGCGTTTTCCTTCGATTAGTCTACGCCGTCACTTCTTCTTTTCCAGCTTGAACTCAGAAGTGGTTGCTGTGGAAACGGAAGGCCTTGCTTTTGTCTCTTGTGATGGAATTATTGAGAGCACAAGTCTTGAAGTTTTTTCCCGGCCTTTTCAAAATGACCTCTGGTATTCTCTAGCTGGTTTCTGTGGGATTCTTTCCATCTATATTTTTTGGCAACTACCGAAAAATGGCAGAAATTGGCAGAATTTGTGGAGCGTCTCATTTTTGCCCTTGAGGTCGCTTTTGGAAAATGTTGACTACCTTACCACGCTGCCTGAAATGGATTCAATGAAACGATTTAGAATCCGTTTGATCATAACTTTGTGGCTGGCTATGGGAGTGGTCATATCCAATGCGTATAAAGGTCAGTATTTTTTTTGTGGAGGCAATTCAGGTCATTTAGGTCAAAAAGTCAAAAGCTAGTTTCTAAAAGGAATTGAAATTTCACAAATTAATAATAATAATAACAGGTATATGCAAATCCCTATATTGAAGATTCTGAGGCGTGGCTTATGAACCTGT
>JAQGBH010004761.1:0-15901 GCA_034698265.1 Sminthurinus aureus
TTGGGGGTCAACCGGCTAGTTTTCGAGATATTTGACAAAAACTGAAAAATCTATAAAGAAACGGATTTTACGGTAAAAAAAGGCAAATAAAAGTTGCGCTAAAATACAAAGAGCCCAAATATTATTTTTTATAGCAAAAATTTGCATTAAATAGGCTCGGAAAAATAATTTCAAAAAATTGAAAAGGGTCCAATATATTTTTGATTATTTTATGTGAATTACAATATCTTTGTGTAGAACACCCTGTATCTTGGTAAAATTTTTATTTCGATTCTGCCATAATAAATTCTATTATGGATTATTGGCAATAGGTAATATACACATAATACATATTATGCAATCACTGCATCTAGTGGGTGGGAGAGGATATAGATTGTATATCAACAATCAGAACCGGACACAGAGGGGGTATTAGCAGTATGAATTTCATGCATGTGTGTGTGTGCATATGAATAAAGAAAAAAATGAAAATCTACCTCTCAAACCTCTCAAATGTGTAGAGTTTCATTTTTACCTCTCAAACGTTCGAGAAAATCATTTACATAGTAAATGTTTCGGATCCTTGCTCTCTATATTCAAGAAATAAAATTTATAGGAAAATGCTCTGTTTGGTATTTGCTAAAGTCCGCTGTACACTTTCCAGTGGAAAGTTTCCACACGGAACGGCATGTTCAGTTTTTGCAGATTCAGCAGTTACCTGAACATATTATGCTCATATAACATATAAGTTTTTCAACTAAATCAAATGTTTTTATACCTATTTATTGAACATAATTTGATGGACTAAAATATCGTCGTTTATAAAGAGAGAGCGTGAATAATATCATAATTTTTATGAGTATCTGTTTTCATATACGCCTAAACCCTACACATTCATTACCTTTGCATATTATATTATGGTAAATTATAAATTATAAGAGAGTTGACACATCTTAATCATGTTAGCATATTGTTTACAAAATACCCTATTTACATTTGTACATTATGTATTATATATTATGTACATCAATTAAACTCTAAAGTACAACTATGACTTACAGATAATATTATGGACTATGGACTATAACATTTATTTTCAAATGTGTAAAGTATCCTCTTTTTTAGATCTTAGAACATTCATCATTTAATATTATTCATTATGTACTTAAATCTATTTATATCTATGTTAAAATTACATACTTTTAATTTTTTAGTCTAATTGCCCGTACTCTGTATCTGTATTCAAGTATGGATTTTACTCACAAGTGTCTCTTTTTCTTATTTCTTTTACACAGTCTAAAGTCTATAGGTTTTTTTTACAAAATTAGTTTCGATTTATAAAATGCCTTGCACGATTATTGTTTTTTTCCTTAACTTTCGAGTTTGATTATTTATTCATATTTTTAGATTTTAAAACTTTCCTCTGTGTTTTGTGATGGTTTTTGTTTATTAATTTTGTAAGTTTCACGCCTTGTTGTGTGTAATGTGAGAGGATTATATAGTTAATTTTATAGTCATTGTATGCGTAAATTGAGATTTTTTACTTAAATTATTTACTTAAAGTAAGGTAATATATTTTACATTATGTCACAATATTTTTTTATATATCATTACATTTGTCTTGTGGATATATTTTTTTTATATCTGTATGATCACTGATCACAGAATGAAGGATGAAGACAGAGGGACTTGTGAATAACTAATGTGGTTAGCGATGACATTTTCTTGTTGTAAAATATTTATCTTTATGTACTGAATGATGTTTTCTTTTTTCCTTTTTCGTATATCATTTAGTTGAAGCAGACATAATAAACAGCAAAAGACAATCACTGTGCAGAAACAATATAATAATTTTCACTCATGAGAAACAACTCATTTGGCGGACATTCATTCATAAATTCATAATTCATACAAAAAGTTTTCTTTTGATCATTAAACTTTTATTTTTATGTTGGATAAATATTTTATTTCATAGCCGTATCATGTCTGGTATATTTAGCTCTATTGAAACTTGAAAGTGTACTTTTTTCACAATTCATATTCGTATTCAGTTTCATGATGCTTTTGTCTGTTCGTCTCCATTTTGAGATTCATCATAGAGTTTTGATTTAAAAATGGACACTTTGTTTGTTCGTATCGGGAAATGGAGAGTTTCATAAAACGTTTCCTAATTACTGTTAATTAGAAGAACAATATGAAATATGAAACATGAATGAAGAAAAGTCTATTATATTTCACGAGAGAAAGAGGATGGAAACTTTTCTTCAATATGTTGTGCTGGAGTCTGGATTCTGTAGTGCTGGAGTACAAAAGTTTGGGTTTCTCAGTTTTTTCATTCTCATTAAATGGAACTTGGGGAATGGGAAATGGGTAAAGAAGAAAGGTTGAAGCTCGACTTTAATTTTTCTCCTTTCGTCTTTCCATATATTTTTTTTTGTTGATTGGGATAGTTTATATTTTTGGTATACTTATGACTAAGTTTTTATTTAGTTCATTATAGTTTTGTTTGTGTATGTAAATATAACTATTTTTGTATTTGTATTTGTATTTTGGATAGTCGACTGGGGGGGAAATTAATACATTTTAATTTTTACACTTTCACTCTTCTAATATTACTATTGGAACTTATTTGATGACTCGGTGAATAACTGGCGGTAGATATTTGTTGTTGTAAATATTTTCTTGTACTCTTATCAAAACTTGCTACTGACAAAATAAACCACACTGCACTTAAAAGACTTAGAATGCTGAAGGATGGATGGACTGAAGAAGGACGCGCTGAGGACGCCGCTGCGGTTATCTGCATATCACGAACTTCAGGATCTGTATAAAAATCAAATTCAAAAATTAATTCCAGTATAATCACCAGTGGCCTTACATATTTTTTTAAAATGATTGTAACATTAGCGATTCTAAAATTTATGCAAAAAAACGATAGCATGTCAATATATTAATTATTACGGTTTGCATACACACTCAATCTCGTTTCAAATTTCAAACATAGAACAATTAAAAAGAACTTTTTCCTTTGCTTTTTTGCATGCGTATTATCAAGTATCAATAATCAGTTCAATTTCGTCCAAACATTGCATACAAACAAATTCAAAACATACATGTAAAAAAATTATCATAGCATTCAGGAAAGGTATGAAAAGTGTTTAAAAATGTTCTAGCATTGTATTTTCAATGTTGTATCACAAAATAAAATAACAACTTTTACAATACAGAAAAATGGATAAAAAGTATTTACTAATTATGAATAATTGACATGAATAAGTTTTGAATAATTTGATTGTAACGGATAATATTTATGTTGCTAGAAACAACTACTGACCTCCAGAGTCGAGCTGTGGTGATGATTCAAAGGGGTAATGATCTGTATATACACAAAGAAAATTTTTATTGGTATGATAAATAATTATGTGGGGGTTTTTCCCTCAATTTCTACAGTTTTTTACATTTACGAGTTTATCATTTTTTTATCATTATTTGACCATGTTGTTGAAAAAAAATGTTTTGCAAAGATCAATTGCTTTTAAATGTACTTGTGTCTTGTGTCTTGTGTCATCGGTCTGAAATGTCATAACTACTATATTATGGTGATTGTTGTATGTAAAACATACAAGGTACAATGTTTAGTGTATGAATGTTCCAGGTGGTGAATCTTTAGTATGTTTTTTTTTGCAGCACAATTAATAATTTTGGCAATTGAGCAATCAATCCAGCAGCCATGTGTGTGAGTGCCATGCAACAAATAGCGTACAGTTTTAGTAGGTTCTTAGTTCTTAGCGTACAAATTACAGACAGTAGATAAATATTTATATAATGTTGAAATCTAGTGTGTTGTAGTGTGTAAAATGTAATATTCATTAGCGGGTTTATTCTGGAAGGTCAATGAACATTTAAAATTTAACTTTACTGTACATTTGACATTGAATATTGAATATTGAATGCACTACACACATATTAAGTGGCATCAACAGTTGGTGAATTTTACATTTAAACATCAAGCAGTGTGTAAGATTTATCAAAGATCAAATATCAAGTCAAACTTCATGTTCACGCTCTTAATATTATTTTTTTATATCTAATCATAAATAGTAAATAGTATTGACTTGACTCTTGACTCTTGACTTGTGAATAAAGTGAGTGGAAATGTGAAATGAAATGTGACTAAAGAATCCATCAAAAGACATGTGTTTTACCTGTATTCCTGGTATTAAACTCGAAAACATCGGACTTTTGAGCCCATCCGAATTTATTTTTGGCAGCCACCTCCGCCTCATACATTACTCCTGCCTCAAGTTTCCGGATAAAGTATGACTTCCAATGTACCGTTGAGTAGGAGGAACCACCCACACCCAGAGAAGTTACTGCTCTTGGAATTGAACCTGAATGATAGTAGGGCTCTGATGCTGGAATCACAACTGAAATTGCCATAAAAATACCACAAAAACGTTAGAATTTATCTATAATTGAAGTACTTACTAATCACAACTGAATTTTATTACTCACCTTCTTGCCATTCTCCTGGTGTGTCATTTGTGTCATTCACGTGCTTTTTCCGGTACAAAAGTCTGTATTCGTCTACTGGAGAAAAACTTTCAACGGTCCATGATACATTAAATGCATCCTTGAGACGACCAACAGGATCACTTCGGAAAACAGCCCGGTTTGGTTTGCCTACAAAAAAGTACATAAATATTGATGCATGTTTTTTACCTTCAATAATCAATAATTAATATGAAAGGAAAACATGGTATACCATAGAAAAGACAGTATTATAATTTTGAAATTTTAATTAATTCTAATTATTATGGTAAATTATAAATTACCACTCAGTTCAATGTGTTTCCGTGATCTTCCAAGCTTATTATCCGCCTGAAGAATAAAAAATAGTCAAAATATTAATTTCACTTGATTCCTTAGCTCATATATATCGTAAAACTGGAGCGTGCGCTACTTTTATTTCACGCACAAAATTTCACAGTGTAGCAAGTAGGAAATCATGGTATAAAACACGGCATTAAATACAGAGACTTTTCTCTTGCTGCTACTTCTATATCAAAATGACATACAATGTAACATCAAGACTGTAGATTGTAGATTGTAGATCCTGCATGGATTTTTTTTGTAATTTACCTCACAGCTGTAATTCCCAAAATCATTTGTCTGGACTTTCCGGATGATTAGTGAATGTCTTGATCCACGGTCCTCCATCAGGCGTGTTTCTGTCGTATCCAGCTTCATCGTGTCCCTGTACCATTTCACCTTCTCAAAGAAAGTCAAGAAAAAAATACACACATCTTAAGTTTCTCTCCACACTCGAGTCTCGAGACTCCAGATCAAAAGCAAAGGCAAAGTTATGAGCAAAAAATACCGTAGTCGCTGTGTATTACACACAAATTTTGTCTATGTACTTCATACAGTTTCTCTATAGAGCATAGATCTTTCTGTATAGAAAGCAGAAAGCAGAAAGTAGAAAGTCCAAGAATATTTTTTTCCGTTGGAATTTGGAAGTCTACCGTCTAAGCCTAATCTATGTCCTTAGTTTCTCCACTTTTTTCTTTTTCTACCCTCAAAGTCCACAACATCCAAAATCCAAAATATATTACAGTGTGTTTTGTGTTTTATATTTTTACGTGAAACGTGTAGCCCACTGATATAATCATAATGTAATATCTGATATCTAATATCTAGTTTCTTCTAGTCACACAAGGCACTAGTAAAAAACTGGATAAAATATCACATGCAGTCTGCAATACATATAAACGGCAAACGTATTACGTATTACACATAAAATCTTATTATGTATCTTGCTTATCATCATCCTATTTTGAATTTTGACACTCCATACTCCATACCTTCGGTTTCCCTGTCTAATGTCTAATGTTAAACATGCCCTATAAATATTAGGAGAGAGGAGGACAAGGAAAAGAAAAGGTGTAAATCTGCTTTGGATCAGTTTTATATTCCAAGTTGTGTAGAAATAATGGTGATTTTGCTACTGCTAACTGATAATAATGACCACATAAGACAGTAGACTTTAGACTTTAGACTGTACAACTTTTCACTGCTGTCATTTTTTTTTCTCCGTGAGACTGTTGTCAACTTTCTTCAAGGGTCAAACTTAACTTGTGACTTTTGACTTGTGACTTGTGAATTTGTGAAATATATCTACCACAAACTCCAAACTGTCGTAAAATACAATCTTTGCTTAGTACAACTTACAAGGTGAAAAGTCCGTTTTTTAAAATGAAATAAGAGCAAGTACAAGTTGAATAGAAAATAGAACTAAAATCCAGTTTGAAGTTTGGAATTTGAAATTTGGAATTTAGAGCGTATGCATAATGTATATTTTATCTTACATATAGAAACTAGAAACTAGAAACTAGAAACTGGAAACAGATGAATACTGATATTTCTCGAGGAAAACAGAAAACAGAGCTCCAAAAGTTGTCACTATGTGTTTTATATTTTCCATACCATTCCAGGCCATTCTAGACCAAGCCAGTGGCCTAGTTGAATACAATGTAAAAACTAATACAAGAATCTAGAAAGAAAAGGAAGCTTGGATGTTGGATGCGGGATGTTGGATGGAATGTCGCATAAATCTCATTCTGAAAATTTATGCTTGTCTCTAAAACTATTCTGGAAATTCTACAGATCCTACAGAGGACTTGCTCTCCACCTCCTCATCGTCTCCTTCTACTGTACGCTGTACACTCTACACTCTACACTGTACACTGTACAGGATTTCTTTAAATTCCTTCAGCTTCTCTACTCCACCTCACACTCTTTCTCTTTCTCCGTCTATTTCCTATTTCCTTTTTGCATGTATAGTTAATGTACGTGTGTCTCTTCTCCACGTTGTACATTTCGCATTTGTAAAGTACCAAAAGACTAAGCTTCTTTTTCTTCTTATTCTAGTGTTTCACACTTTCTCCATGTTCCATGTCTTTTACAATGTTTCTGTCGGATGTTCTAGTTCCAGTTCCAATTCCGATCCTACTTTTAATTCTAGTTCCAGTTCCATTTTAGAGAAAGTCCAAGAGTGAAAATGAGAAGAAGGAAACTAATGGAGATGCTGCGGCGGCTCTTTCTCTTTTGTCTCCATTAGTTATACATCCAATTTGTACAACGTACAATGTACAATACAATACAATAATATAATACTTAGAACCTAAATTCATCCCTAACTTGCATTGCTCTGTCCTACTCATGTACAATTAGTGGGTCAAAATGAGAAATGTGCATTTATTTCACCAGGAACAAACTACACGCTTGTAAATTGTGAATCGTTCATCCTCCATCCACAACCGCAATCTACAAGCTTCTCCTAAGATCCTTCGTTTTACAACTTGTTTTACTCAATGTTTACAGCTTTACATGTAATTTCTTTCCGAAAGCTAAACTACAGTGCAGTGTTCAGTGGTCATCAGTTTGTCAATATCAAAAGCCAAAATGAATTATCTCTGTTCCCGTTGTAAGTCGTAAGATGGCAATGGCAGTATTTGAATGTATAATCTAGAATCTAGAATCTAGAGAACATGCATTGGATTCGGATTTAATGCTGGACGGTGGAGGACAGTTCATTATTTATTAATACTGATTACTGATTAACCTTTCAAAGTTCATCTTAGGTTTCTTTCCCCGAATTCCCTGAATTCTGAATTCTGTATTCTAGAGTATATGACATGGCTGAACTATGTATTTAAAGGGTATAGAATATGGAATATGGAAAGTAGAACAATATGAATAATTTTATAATTAAGTTCAAGAATTAAGACTCTAGACTCACGACTCACGATTAATGTTGTTTTAGTATCCTGTTAGATTTCCAATTTCCAAGTATACAGGAAATTCATTGTACATTGTAGATTGTAGAGATATGACATTTTGTACCTTTTCCCTTTTTGTGTCATCTCAGCTCAGATTTATTTAGAGCTACAACTTACAATTTACAATGGTTTATTATCCCAACTGGTATGAAATTATTTAGCAGAATTTAATAGAGTGGTTACATAAAACTGGTTATCATTTCCTATCCCATCTCAGACAGAGATTACTTAAAAGATCAAAGATTGAAACGGAAAATTCTAATTGTAATCCCAGATCCCATGTTCCTGGTATATGAAATGAGACCTGGTTTTCATCTAGCATCAAGAAATGTTGATTCATATTTAAATTTGAATTGTGGATCGTGAATTGTGGCAAATACTAAATACCCGTGATTCCACAGTCATTATTAAAATATTTGAGCAACATCTTTAGATCTTTCCTCTAGTTTTTGCCACAGTAGACAGTAGACAGTGGAAAGTTGAAAGTATCATGGAATAATAATAATAATGACAATGATCTTCCGTCTTCCATCTTCCAGCTAAATATAACATGCAACGTAGTAAATTGTAGATTGTAGACTGTAGACTGTTGAATACCGGTAGTATTATAAATTTACACGAGGAGAGTTCAAGTTGGCTATATAGTCTATTCTTTATATTCTTTACTCTTTACACACTCGCTCTTTCACCTGCTGATATTTACAAATACGAATGCGATTACGACTCATCTCTGTCATCTTGAATGGGCTTTTCATAATACATTGCCTTGGTTTGGTGTGGTTTGGTATGTGTGAGGAAAGGAAGAGGATATATTATGTGGGTTGTGACTTGTGACTATACAATATACATTATACATGTAATATGTATCTATTTATACTTATACAGCCACAACAAAACAAGACACAAGAGTATTAATATTATTATTATGTGCTAATCTGCGTTATTATGTCGTGTCAACCTGTAATTACAAAAGGAGAATCTCCATAACTCCAGACTTTATACTCTAGACTCCAGACTCCAGACTCGTCTATCTATCTTTCTACCTTTCTATACCTTTCCTCTCCCCTTTGTCTCTTCTCATTATCTCACAACTCACAACTCACAAGTTGTGTACTATTTACTACTTGTACCGCTGTACTGGCATTTCCGTTTTCCGCATCGCCTCATAAACTAATTCAAAGGAGTCCTCTCTAGTCTCTAGTGTTACTCTTAATGTTCTTCCTGATCCACATTAAAACATATCTCCATTGTATACATATAACTCAAACGGCTTGTATGCTGTATATTAAACATTGCAATTGTACACACGAATATTATGATACATTTCCTTCCTAAAGAGTTCCAAGAAATAGGAAAAATAATAATTACGAAATCATCAAGGATCAAGAATCATGAATTCCGGGATTCTTCCTCTTTACTATTTACATAATAATAATAATATTAATTATTATTATTATCTCATGCTTTATGATGGGGTCACAGGCAACTATAATTCAAATGATTATACTATCTACACTGTATACTGTATACCGTAGCTCTGGAAGTTTACAAATTACTCTAATACTAAGAAGAGAGAACAAAAGATGTTTGAATATCAGAAGTACTGGAAACTGGAAAGTGGAAACTGGAAATGTAAATCAGAGGCTCTTACTAAATAATTTGTCAAGGTATTTTAAATATTAAACCTTGACTATTTTGTACATTTTTCATGTTTAGAGTTTAGAGTTTAGAGCTGAGACAGATCGTAATACTTCCTGAAATAGTGATGGAATAATACGAACAACATCAACACTTAATGATGTTGGATGTCTAGCCATCCATTTGGTTTTGGTTTTGGTTTTGGTACTTTGAAGACAAAACAACAAACAACAAACACACCGGTACAATTAACCTAAATATTATGACAGCATTAAAAATACAAGTTTACAGGTTATTACGAAAATGTCTAGCATGGAGGAGGAAATTGAACTGGAGATTTGAGGTTCACGTTGAATGTTGATGGAAATTTAAATCAAAATCAAAATCAAAACAAAAGATACTCTGAATTCTGGATTCGGGATTAGAAAAACTAAGAATTATTATTGTATTTTCAAGATTTATTTGATTTTTCTCTGTGATTAGTCTCCTTTTGACTGTGAGTTGTGGATTAAGTCGGAATTAGTCATTCTAATCTCCAGCACATGACAAAGTGCTTTATTAGGAACTTGGAACTTGATAGGAAATTGAGATAAGGTAGTCAAAAAAAATGAGCGATGGGCTTTAGAGGAAATGGAAATGTCATTATTATAATCATTGTTATTTGGATTTACGGGAGGTCCGGAATCATCCGGAATGAGGAGTGATCAATTACTCCAATAACCTGTAACCTATAATATTTACATCTAAAATCTACTAATCTAGCTTAAATATTATGGATCTGTGCAAAATTTTCCACTTCTAAATACAAACTCGGTCATGTTTGTAGTACACGCGTTGAACGTTGAAGGCTGACTACGACTGAAAACAGCCTTAAAATACCAATGCCTACATTGACCTAAAAACGGATCAAAAATTGTGATCAACTTTGTGTATTTATACGCAATTTTTGAGAACGTACATGCAATTTGTTTCACATTTTATGGATTGGATTGGGTTGAGGAGGAACAAGTCAAAGACATTGGATTAAATAGAAAATTTGGATTCGTGCTCTAGTTCTAGTTCTAGTTTTAGTTCTGCTCTGTTCACACGATCGTGTAAAGATGTCTATAGAAAATAGGAATAAATCTTGTAACTAGAACCTGGAGAAAAAGTGAAAGCGGGTGGATACGATCTGCAGCAATTTGGTCACTGTCATATCTGTCATAATTCAAGTGCTCTGTAATGTGTAATGTCTGATGCGTGTGCTACTCTTTTAGCTCCATTACTAGTAGATCTACGTATGTTTTAACCACATGTACATTGAACATTGTACATATGATCGCCATGCGGACTGCATCATAAAAGCCTCACACTCGGATTCAGATTATTTATTTGAGTCGTGGAAAACTGATAAGAAAAGCGTCGGAATCTTCAATATCTATCATGCACTTATGACACATTCGAAAATTCCCAAACTCGGAAATTCCAAATTCCACGTTCCACCATTATCCATTACATACAGGATAATTTTTGCTGTAAAATGTACAGTGTAAACGTCTATTGACTATTGAGGACATATTAAAAAGCGTGTAGCGTATGTAGTCTAGAATTCTTTTTCAAATTTCTACAGTTTGATATTGATTTTTTAACTAAAAACAACTATTGCTAAAGCCAGAAAACCAGAAATTTACATTCTATGTTCTATATTCGTAGTAGTTCACGTTTCACACTTTAAACTGTACTACAGTTAGTTTCTTGGCCTTTCCTTGTGATTGGAAGTTTGGGTCATTACACTTAATTTCTATTTAGTGAGACGCTTGTCCAGAGTCTAGATCTCTGGTCTCTGGGGACGGATTTTGCATGTATGCCGATATTTATAGGAGGCATTTTGCAACTTTCACTTTGAAATGGCAAACAAATATCACGAGGTTGACTGCCTCTAAGTTTGACTTTGAATTTCAGTTAGACTTTGAATTCTGATCTGCTATTTGGAGCTTGAAGCTTGGAAATCTCCAATCTCCAAACTTGGAATCATTTGAAACGAGTCCCTGGGAACTTATTACACCATTTTCACTCTCCTTCTCAATCCTGCACTCTAAACTGTAAACGCTATACTCTGTACAATACATTTGTACGCTAGATGCAAAAGAAGTGGAGCAATTCCCCGCCAAATAATAATCGGGATTCCTACCCGCAAGTACAGTTACAATAATTTTAATTCAGACACATCACTTGCTTTGGCTTTGGATTGGCTTGATGAAAGTATTTATGCACGTATAATTATACTTTTAGTCCAACTTGAATCGTCATCTTCGTACAGAAGCAACAAAAACAACAATAATATTCAGGGCAATTTTGTTACTATTATTAATGTAATGCTCAAAAATTTCTCATTGTACACACTTTTGTACACTTTGTCAATAATAATTATTCTCACTCTTCTTCTTTCTTTTGGACTCTGGAAGAAACAGTCTTAAATGTTATTTTTTACCTCTAGAATCTAGAATCTAGAAGACTACTGATTTAATCTAAAGAATGAAGCAGTGATGCATAAACGTATCCAATAATAGTAAAGAAATGTAAAGTAGGAGAAAGAAAATAAATTAGAATTGAAATCATCTGCATCATGATGACTTTTGTATTCTCTATTCTATATTCTACAGTCTTAAGTCTTGATGCTTGATTCCTGATTCCTGATAAGCCTGTAATTTTAATTGTAATTAAACTGACATCCAATGTCCCGTCTTAAAATATAGGAAATGAGATGGCAATTGTAAAGAGTAAAGAGTAAACAGTAAATAGAAAATACGTGGAGAGACTTGTACAATTGCTCAATAACTTTCACTTGCACTTTCATGGGATTCTAGAGCCTAGATTCTTGATTCTAGAGTCTGCATTCTATGGGAGATAATGAAAGTCATAAAAGGTGTATATAAATTAATACTTAATGTCTCGAGTCTCGAGTCGCCAGTCTCAAGTCTCGATTAAATGCTCTCAATGTCCTCCACTAATCTGCATAGTAAATTCCTTGCAATTGTACAATTACACGTACACATGAAAAGTCACCATCACCATCACAAAGCAAAAGAAGCAACATGAGAATTCCGCACGCCAAGCTCTAGACTCCAGACTCCAGACTCTAGAACCTAGAATCCAGAATCTAGACAGTACGGCATTAGTATGTAAGACACGGTGTAATTACAGATTAGAGAACTTAAGCTGGAACTGGAAATTGTACTCTTCAATTCAAGTCCAACTCCAATTCCAATTCCAATTCCGACTTTGATTCTGACTCAGTCAACGACGATAGACGATAGAACAAAACAAGACGCAAAGTGGAAGTAGAAAAGAGGAAAAAGATGCACAGAGAATCTATCTATTTGCCGTATGACTTTTTCTTTGCCTGAGCAAATTCCTTACATTTGTCTCTACTCGTTATACGTATAATATTGTACATGGATGCACGTAGAAAGTAGAGAAAAGCTGGGAAAATTCGTGGATCTAGAATCTAGAGTCTAGATCAGTGTAATGTATATTGTCTGTGCATTATATATTATACATGTACTGTGAACTTTGAAGGCATACGCATTACAAATATGTATGACATTGTATATTTGATGCCGGAGGATAGGAACAGAAGCAGAAGCAGAAGCAAAAGTAGACAAGTCATTAGAGTTGTTCTAATCAATACGGAGAGTTTGTTTTAATGAGCGCAGTTCATTTAGGGATCACTTGTCTTCATTAAAGACAAAGTCTGGTTCCTTCCAACTTCTAATGGACTCAACAGGAGCAGAGCGACCGAACGAACGGAGGAACCAACCAACTATTTCTCTACCAGTCTACTGGTCTACGTGGGCTTCTTCTGGTTCTTGCTCTTGTGCTTCTGCCTTTGTAATACATGGATCGGTTTTTACACCAAGAAGAGAGAAAGCGGAGGAAATCAAGAACATGGAACACAGAACACAGAGCAAGATGAACCGAACATGCACAATGCACAAGGATCTTGTGTCTTCAATGTTTAATGTTCACTTTTTCATCCTTTATAAAAATGCGCTCCTCTGCATTTGAATCTTGAATGTTAAATGTTGACTTTACTGAACATTGAGTTGCAGTTGCAGTTTGATCTTGAACCTTGATTTTGTCACACAACTCCTTTGTCTTGCAGTCTTGAAGAACAGTAAAAAATTACCCTGTAGAAATAGAAATATTAGCGGTGCAAACGTTGAAATTTTCAAATGATGGATTGAAATCACTGTTTTCGAATGTTGGACAACAAACTTTTCACTACTCCTGTAAAATTTGCCGTACAATCTTAAAACCTGAGTAGTATTTTGTAGATTCAGTAGATTTGATATTCAAAGGAATTTGATTCACATTTTGCATGTTACACCTCTAAAAAATATTGTAGAAGAAAAAGGGTGTAAATTTTAAGAATGGACGATTTTTTCTCATTTGTAAGTTTGCTTCGTTGTAGAATTTAGAAAGTAGAAGAGTGGGCTGTGTTTGGTGTTTGGTGTTTAGCGTTTAGAGTTTAGTGTTTGGACTTAGTGGAATCATATAGTAAAAGTGCGGGAGAAGAATAAGAGAAGATAAAGCCGTGTGAGGAACAATGATGAACATCACATTTTAAAGGCTTAATTAAGACGTTTATGATGCATACAGAGCCAACTGGATAATTTATGCTCAGCATTTTATGTCGCTCCCTTCTTTTCCTTCTCTACATTATACATTCATTGCTTTCCCATTATCATTACCTTGATCTAACAAGTGAGTTGAATTGAGCCCTATACCGTTTACCTTATACTTTTGATATTCTATAACGTCCTGATATATGCATGGAAATTTCCATGCTTCCTCCTCTTCATCGCCCATCCCAATTTCCATTTCCATGCAAATTCCAAATTGCAAATGACTAGATAAAACTTTTTCCTAACATCAAGTATCAAGGATATCTAAAGCAATTCCATTCTTTCTCTTCTCCTCTTCTCTTCCAAGTTTTCAAAGGGGAGAAAGTCATTATGCTTTCACTTTTTTTAAAATAATGCGTACCTCACATCCAGCACATTCAGGAGCTCTCTTCTATTTTTATATCAAATGCAAATCTACGTTTAATACGCCATAGCACTATAACACCAGACTCGTTGCTGCTCATATCAGGTTTCTCACCTTCTCAATTTTCTCATTCTTTTGGCTAGACTGAGAGCGAGAAAAAGCGAACTGAGCAGAGTACATACATTTGATATGGATATGGAGGATGGATGGATGACTGGATGGCAAATGAAATTTGGAGCGAGAAATTCCCTTTTAAAACTGATTTAGTCATCATAACTCACCAGGGACTCTTGCTATAAAAACCAAGAGACATGAGAGCACATCTCATCCAAACGGATAAGCGGATGCTTTAGACTTTAGACTTTAGAATTTATGCTTTAAGCATAACCGTTTGTGCTAAATGGCTCAACTGGATGGATGATGACAAATGGAATGTCAAATGTGGAGGAAATCAAAAAGTGTGTACTTTTAAATTATATAAGGCTTGCAATAATTTTCAGCCTAAATTTACATCTCCATCAAATCAAAATTGAATTTCAAATGTTATTATTATTATTTCAGCAGTTATCCCTTTGTTACGGCTTTCTTGATCCTTGATCATATGAACTTTTGATTCAAGACATTCAGAGAATCCTTAGTCATGACTTTTGATGCATGAGTTTTGATCCTATCTAATTTTTAACACACTGGGGACGTGGAAATATCTGTAAGTTACTTTTTTTTTAAATTTTACATAATATAAAAAAAGATCCCAAGAAAGATAAAAATAGAAAAACAGTTTGCAGATAACGAGGAAACATTTGCAGTTCCCTTTACCAGTTTTAGAAATTCGCAGGTATAGAAAGATCGTAGGCGGAAGCGAAATAAATACAAATGTAAATGTAAAGATTTCAAGTTGTGAAAAGTTGACTTTTGAATTTTGAATTCTCATTCAACATTCAGAACTCGAGAGTCAAGTCTGAAAATACAATACGGAGAAAAGACACGTAGAGCAAAAAAGACATGAGACATGAGTTGAGGTTGCACGTGTTAACGGATCTGTTTTGTGTTTTGTATTCTTAGCAAAATACATTGAGACTGATATTGCTATGAGAAATTGTCCTCTTTTCATCTCCGTTTCTTTTTTTTGCCAGCATCCAACATCAAAACATCAATCGTCAGCCTGTTTCCTGCCTTTTCCCCTTTTGTAAAAACTAAAAGGAAAGCATTTCTTTACATTTTATTCACGAGCTCCTACATCCTACATCTAAAGTGCGAGTTACAGATTAATACTTGATCTTAGAAATACAAACTCCCCAAATTCCAAAATTCCAAAAATCCTTGATGAAATTGACTAAAAACTTGATTCAGTCTTAATTCTTGCTAAAAATACTTGCTAAAACTAGACTAACTTTTGTCGTAAAACCAAAACC
>JAQGBH010004762.1:0-15899 GCA_034698265.1 Sminthurinus aureus
GGCCGCTCATTTTCTCTATGTAGAGAAACCGAAAATACCTAAACGCAATGCTTGAAAAATCGTGAACCTTGTGACCGCTACGCATCCTTGGCTATGAGTGAAGGAGTAGAGTACGGCGAGTGGATATAGTGTAGATGGATGGATAAGTGTAGAAGCGGGAGAGAAGGAGAAGTAGCGGACGGACGGGGCTGCACTTGAAAGAACAAGTAAAATGACGGGGCTGAGAGCCAATGAGGACGGAGGACGAATGAAACTCATTGGACGGCGGAAAGTGAAGGAAGGAGAGGAAAGAGAAGAGAGGAAAGGGAAGAGAAAGAAAGTCAAGTCAACTTCTCCTACTCATTGATTTTTCCGTCTGCAGAATCCGCATGCGATGTGCCGATTTAGATACCGTTCGCTTTTCCTACACTTTTATAGGCAGAACAAGAGTAGAGAAGAGAGAGAAGAGTTCCCCAAAGCACTAAGCAGAAGAGAATCAAGGTTTTCCTCCCTACATTTCTCGTTTTCCATGGATACGGGAATATCTAGCCCATAGACCATGCCATAGGAAATGTATGCACTACATCTACAGCTCCTATCGCCACACATTCTCCGCATCTCCACCTAAATACTAAATGCAACATATAACTTCCACTCCCTTTCTCTTCTTTGTCCTCTCTTCTCCTTCTTCCTCAAAGAGTCAATACTATCTTTTTGGCGCCCAACGCCCACTTTTCCTACTTTTTCTCCTTTTTATTCCGTTTTGGATTGGAATACAAAATAGAAAATAGAGAATAAAAATCCAGAATTCATGAATTCCTCTCCTTGTGTTGTGAATGGAGTGGAATGCAGGATTTTGTACATGGCAAAAAACCGTATTGAATAGTTTAAACATGATAAATAAGCGTGAAATTTTCATGTACAACTTTTCAACTCAACTCAACTCTCAACTCGGCTCCTTCTACGGAAAAGACGAATGTATTTTATTTTATATTATTGAACAAAGAGCAGAAACAAAAAGCAGAAAATACAAATGCAGCCGAAACATGTATCAAATAAACTGCTCCACTTTCATTCCTACCTTTTCTACTTTTTCCTAATGCTTTTCCCTATCCTCAATTCTCTATCCGTGAGGACGCTACATATTCTTTTCTTTGCTTTTATTTTCTCCAACTCTAATCTAATCTTTCTGCTTTTCTCTTTCTTTTCTGTTTCTCCTTTTCTTTTCCCTGGTTCTTTGCTACGCCTACTTGCGCTTTGTGCTGAGAATACAACAAGTTCTCCATTTTCTATTTTCTATTGTGTGCGGGTAAATTGCGAGGAGCAGAGCAGGAGGAATAACGATAAAAAAGAAAGAAGAATCTCAACTTATCATACGCATCATAGCGAAAAAGGAAGGGAGAACAAGAGAAAAGAAAATGTTCACCCTGGACGAACCAAAGCAAAAGAAACTTTTTTCCTCTACTCCTTTTTATGCTGAATTT
Source organism: Sminthurinus aureus (assembly GCA_034698265.1). NCBI lineage: Eukaryota > Metazoa > Arthropoda > Collembola > Symphypleona > Katiannidae > Sminthurinus > Sminthurinus aureus. The sequence continues at coordinate 1,464 of JAQGBH010004762.1, forward strand.
ATTTAGTTGTCTATTTCTATTTCTATTTCGACTATAGTTTATTCTTTATTTGTTACTCTTGCTGTGTGCACAAAAGTATGTCTAGAAATCACCACTTGCTCTTCTCGTTCTTCTCGACAACTTTTTTTCTTCCCATCCAAGTTGTAGTTGTTTCTTAGTTGTTTGTTGGTTTTAGTCGGAGCTCAAAAGTCTCACACTTTCTGCTACATGCTCATTTATTGTTCCTCCGTCATCCAGACTCCAGACTCGAGACAAGTTCTCATGTGCAAGTAGACATGGACATGGAAACTGGGAGTACAGAGTGGCACGAAAGAGCACAATACATTTCCTCCTACAATTTCTCGTTTCGTGCCACATGATCCAACATCCACTCTGAATTGTGATGCATGCACTTTGAACTGCAACGGAATATCCAAACCCCACTGTTGGACAAACACAAAACACAAAGAAACGACACGAACGGAATATTCCATATCCACAATATTATGTTGTTGCAGTTGTGCACAATTAACGTGGCAACTGGATCTCAATCTGTGTGAAAAATTCTACTCATTTGCATAAATAAATAACTCGGCGTACACGGCGTCTGATTAAGAACAAGAACAAGAATAATAATAATAATGCCAAGTGACTGGGGGCATGCACATTCACATTATCTTTTTTATTTATTTCATTCCTTCTCTTCCTCCAGCGCCAGCGTCCAGCCACAAACAAACAGAAACAGAAACGGCCAACTCGCTCATAACTTTTTTCTCCTCGTTTTACGATTTACGATTTGAGAACTGAGATAGGAAAATCCTACTCCTTTGCACACAACACAGCAGCTCCAATAGAAAGAGCTCTATAAAACAGGTGTGCCCACAACTACTAAATATCTACATTCAAATTACTACACAAATTATTCCCCATCAAAACTCTTAACACTCGCTCCCTTTATTTGCCTCAAATATCAAGTAGCAAATTCTACAGTTGTGTAATAATTTTTAATTATTACTTATGCCAAAATAGTTGGAGTACTTTTCACGTCATCACATTTAATTTGTTTTTGTTCCTATTTTGTTTGTACTCGAGAAGTGATTAATTAATAAGAAATGAGAGTAGAAAAACGGAGACAAGGCAGGATTTGTGGTGAGACGGAGCATTATTTTTAGAGTTTGCTACTGTTTGAGCAGTGTGTTATTTGTGCCCTGTGCAGAAACACATTTAACATTTGAACATTGAACGGGATATTTGTGTAATTTATGTGATATTTTGAGCGTGTATGTGGAGCTGAACAGAGAAATCGGCATGTCCGAGCTGAGTTATTAATTATGAGCTACTTCTGTCCGAGTTTTATCATATCTTCCTGTCTCAGTCTGTAGTTGCGTGGAGAAGGCAGAAAACAGGAATTGTCACTTTGTTCCGGATGAATATTTTATGGCGGGAGTGGCGGGAGGATAAAGTACATGCAAAGTGATAGTAAAACAGAGAAGAGTGGCGATCACGGATAACCATTTGATCAATACTTGAGAATATTGGGTTGTGCAGAAGCATTTAGTAAGGAGAAGATTGACTCGCGTACTTGATAAGTTTCACAATATGTTGATGAGTTGTCTTGTTTGGGGTTTGGAGAGGAACAAAACAAATGCACTGGGTATTTTGTGCGTAGTGCTCCATTCAATTCAAGGAGAATATTAAATCAAAAGGGAATGTGGAAAGTAGTTAATATTACACCGTGTTTATCTATCTGGTCCGTCGAATGTTGATGAGAAAGAGAGAGAGAGAGAGAGAAAAGTCCTGTTATGTAAGCAATAAAAATAGGATGAATATGAATGAATGAATGAATGTGAAGGGGGAAAAGAGAGACATGATATTGACCGTTCCTCTTGTTCTAAAGTACGAGAGAGGGAACTATCCACTACACAATCTACAGTCTACACTCTACATACACAACACAACAGAGCGTCATATCAGGTACTTGAATACAAAATACACTCCATTCCATAAAATACAATAAAATACAAGAGGAATATTACGTGGATCTTTGTGGACTATTTGAATGGAACTACGGAACAAACAATCCAATAATGGAAGGAACGAAAGAAAGAATGAGCAATTTGTAGATATGAAAGAGTAGATAAAGAAAGAAAAAGAAATGCAAGAGAATACTGACCGGAATTGGAAGCCTCGTGAATAGGAGTGACGGCAGGCGGGGTGTTCAGATTGTTTTCTCCGTTGACAGCTTTTTCTAGCACTTCGTGGTCTTCTTTGCAAAAGAAAAATAGCACAACAAAATCACGCTTGTTACTATTGTTCTACCATTTTCCTCAGTCTACCTTCAAGTCACGTCATCCCTTCACTTTACTTGACTTGACGTACAGGTAAGTAAGTAGAAAACGTAGAATATTTATTCCTGTTTCTTTTGCACAGGTAAAAAATAGAAAGGAATGGAAATAATATTGAGTGCATTGGATGTGTACCTTTGCAGAAGAGTCCATCTTCCCGTAGAGCGAATTCATCACCAGGCACCAACTGCCTGTTTTACCATTCACAAAACATCTCATTTCAATACAAATCACAAATCTCCTTGGTTTTTTCATGTATTTCACAATATATTTATTTCTTATTTCTTTGAATCGCGTACCTGTCACAAACAACGCAGCGGAAGCACTCCATGTGATAAATCTTACTCCGAGCTCTCATCACGAAATCATTCTTGCTAAAGCACAAGCCACACTTGCAACATCTTGTACCAAACAGTCTGCAAAAATACAATATTATATCACCACATTATTTTCATCTCCTACATTTAACCATGTAAATTCTTACAAGAAATGAAAAACAATTATAATTATTATTTATTAAAACATGACAACTCCAAAAGTGGTTGAATTGACTTTTTAGGATTGAAAGGAAGAAAATAGTTTGTACTTACTTGACATAATCGTCTTTACAATACGTTTTGCCGTCCCTGACGAAGCACGTCATTTTTTCGTCTAAAACTGTAGGAACATGGAGTACTTAAAAATTAATTAACCAAATTCGAGGGTATAAAAATTGGATGATTCAATATTATTTTTATTATTAGTTTTATTATGATTTGATCGCAAGACGTGCGTTTGTGTAAGGAATAATAAAAAAGAGTAAATAAAAAGAGTTTCTTACATCGATTACAAACCGTACACTTGAGACATGCGGCGTGCCACTCCAGATCCGGCGACACCCTGAGCCACAATTAACAAGTCAGTTTAAAAATGCAATGGGAATATGATATTACTTTAAATTAAATGAAATAAAAAATGTTTTACCTGAGGATGTACTGGTCGTGGATTCTGGAGCCACAACCCACGCACAGGCTCAGCCGCCGGCGTTCTGTGGAAAAATGAAATATAATTTCTGAACTTTAACTTACGTGCACTCTTATTTAACCAATAAATCATTTTATCACTAAACTAATACCCAATTTCAACACTTTTCCCCTTTCAAATTAAACAAAAACGAACTCATTTCTTTCATTTCTCAAATCTCAAAAGTCATGAATTTAAAAGCAACTTTGTGCGCGAACATAGAGTAAAAGACCGCTCGATGGTTTATTTTGTGACACAGTTTTAGGCATAAATGGTGAGTTTAGGTATGATTAATAATAATGATAATAAATAATAATAATAATTATGAGGATGATGAGGAGACAGTTGTTGTGAATGGCTGTAATTGTGAATGGGCAGAATGATTCGTGGAAAAAGTATGGATTGTGAATGTAGCGGATGAATAAATCATTTGATTACACAATCTTCTGCCTGACTAGGTTTACGCAGCTACGCCTGCTTGAGCACAACAACAACAAGTGAAAAAAGGTATCAAATTAATTCGGCATGTGGAATTGAATGGATTTCTGCTCCGTCAGTACATTGATAATACACATCACAGAAACGGCTGTGTGTCTTTTTTTAAACATGCCATGTGTTCCTGCTCTCCTCTCTCCACTCTTCTCCTCACTTTCTATTTTCCATATAAAATATTATCTCTTTTCCCTCCAAGTCCTTTCATTTTGTAGGATTTGTACAACTGTAACCTAATCAAAAATCAAATGGTTCAATAAAATAGCGGATTTTGACCTGGAACACGACCTACAAATTACACCTAATTGATTCAATTTAACTACCAATTTTTCAAAATCTAGTTTATGACTTTCATTTCATTTCATATTTCAATCCAGAGCCAGATCCAGTCTGCTCTCTCCTTTACACACGAATTAAATATTTCCATGTTATTTTTTCACCGTTGTTCATATTGTGCGTAGAGAGTAGAGAGGGGAAGAGAGCTGAGGGATCCTCTATTTACTCCGATTACGGGTCTATTTACGTTTGATTTGGCCGGAACAGTGAACCACACTGCATGATGATGACAACCCGTTTTTTCCATCCACTTGTACAACATGGAAAATACAGAACGGAGGAGCAGGACAAAAGAAATGGCACGTTCTCCAACTTATTCCGCGTTGACAGAATGGATTCTAGATACACTTTCAATAATCATAATCGTCGTCATCAGCAGCAGGAGTAAAGTATAGAGAAGCTCCGCTCCCTTTACACGGAGCTACATAAATAATATCAATTTTGTCATTGACTTTTTGAACGGTAGTGTGGATTGTCCTGGCTTTTTGTTCAGTCCCTTTCCCTGCATTCTGTGCCTCGTATTTGCTGGATGAGATTCTATTATTATGATTTGAATCCGAGGAAATATTACTGCTGTGCTGCAGGAACACGGGATCCAGCCACCTACTTTTTTGTTGGTGGTTGTTGGAGTAAGAGAGAGACTCTTCGGAGCGGAAGTAAGTGGGATATTCATCCGTTGATTCATTCATTTTCATTTCATGATGATGAGGACAAAAGGGGTGAGGAGGAATGAATATTTTCAATCAGTCCACATCACTTAACGGCCCAAATACACATCCACAATGCACAATGCACAGGGACTGAGCATAAAACTACACGTTACACCAACTCGCTTCACACTCAACCTGTACAACACAAAACAGAAGGGAACAACAGCAACAAGATGACTAATTCTAAGAATCCACACATAATACACAATTGCAGCTCCTTCTCTTTTTCTGTCTCCTTCAAGAGATTCAAGAAGAGTCCTCAATTCACAATTCACAATAGAACGCACAACCAGAGTTTTCATGACAAAATCCCTCTGCACGCAGCAACAATAATCATCATAATTACTCACATCTCAAAAGTCTCAAGTCTCAAATCACAATTATTATTATTATTATTATTTGTGAATCCTCGAGGACAGAAATGAAAAATAAAACCAAATGCAAGTTGCTTTTCCAGATGCATCCACGATCGATGTATTATATTATTAAGTACATGCTAAAACATAAACCTCAATTGCAACACTCTTCCTTCTGCATTCGTCATTTCTAGTCCCAGCAGAGTTAATCACGCAAAGCAGTTTTGGAAAATGATTCAAAATTCAACATACTTCTTTTTGACAGTCTAGAATCAAGAATCAAGGCTAGAGCTGATTTTCCTGTTTGATTTCGGTGTTTGAATGTTGCATGAAAAGCCGTGTCTTTTGTTTTGATGGTGGTTCAAGTGCGGATTTAGTATTGATTATTGATGTGTGTACTTGGAGCTGAACTGTGCTGTGTTAGACTGTGAGAAAAGAGGTTCGAGCTGTAGATTTGACTGGAGAATGAGCCCATTTGGACCCGTTAATGGAGATCCGTCGACTGCCGTAATCTTGGACTTGATCTCCGGGAGCCATAATCCGCCGATAGAATTGAAGGAGTTGAAGGCGGAGGAGCAGAGAGAGAGAACAATCCATCCATAATCTATTAGCAGTTACATTTGCTGTAGCAAAGGACCCGAAGATGCCCATTCCACATTTCAAACAGTCGTAAAAATGCTCGTCCACTTTTCACTACCTCCGCCGACCCGCGCCTACACTCTTTTCTCAATCTCCGATAAAATCCAAGTCCAATTGGCAATCATCATGTGTACAAAATGGGCAATTAACAAAGTTTTAGCAGGCGGATAAAGGAGCAACTCTCCGCATTTCCACATCTTCACTCCAAACTCCTCACTCTGCAACACGGCACTAAACACTTGGATCTTCAGTCTTAAAAACCTCATCAACTACATTATTAAACAAGGCCGGAATAATGATCCGCTTGTAGGAATCTCGAACATTTACACCCATTTTCCTTTCCTCCGATTTATTTATTCTACTTCTACAAACTACAACATCTACAACATCCACAACATTCAGACAAAAGGAGTACGCACCCAATCCGATCCACAATATATACATTTTCTGTCTATTTTTTGTTGTGTCTGTGAACTGGACTGGATTTCCTTTATCCTTTTGTTTCTACATTCTACATTGGAAACTGCAAGTCTCATTTTCATCTTCCACTCTTTGCAGCTTCTAATGCTCTGCTCACTATGAATTTTGAATGCACATGGAAAAAACAGTATTGGCAAAGCCAAAAAGCAGAGATTTTTTGGTACATGCTGCATAAAAAAGGAAGGGAAATCCAAAGTGTAGGAGAAATATCCAACATTTTAGTTGTGCAGTGTAAAATTGATTCCTGTGTTTTGTATGTATGTCCTATGGAAATGGCTGGATGGTGGTGGAGAAGAGAGAGAATTGTAGTAGTTTTTCTTGGATTGTTCTTACGCTTCTCTGCCTATTTCCGTGGATTCGAGTGACGTATTGGGAGAGGAAACAAGGACGAGGTTCCAAGTGCTTGACACTGCATTTTCCACGCTTAACGCCTCTTCCCCCATTTCAATCCTCAATTCTCAATCCATCCACATTTCAAGTCTCAACGCACAATCAACATTAAAATATCCCCATTTCCCAACACAACACAACACGCATCTCGCAGCCAGTCCAAATCTTTTCAAAATTCCATCTCAAATCTCAAACTCCAAAATCCAAAGTCTTAGTCTGAACTCCCTTACCATTTTACATGACTGCAACTGAGTTGGAAGAATTGGAAGAAGAAGCAACGCAAAACTCTTAAACCAAGTTAAAAAGCGGATTTTTCCTATGAATTTGTGGATGCAAAACTTCAAAATGTAGTTGTATTTTTGGGATTGGAAGAAAAGGAATGAGATTTAAAATTTAAAGGCGTGTAAAAGTATTTGAATGGTGGAGAATGCAGAGCTGAATGGAGTTGAATAAAATGGAATAGAATGGAAGTATCTGAGAACAAGACAGAAGACAGGATCTGTGATTCAGTGATAAGAGGAATCATGAATCTTTCTTGTCCAACAGGACAATTTGTGTGTGTGTGTTGTGTTGTGCTGCTTCTCCTCTCTTTTTGCATTTGTCCTACTCTTTCTGCTCTTCTCTTCCTTCTGTTGTCTGTTGTGTTGTGAGTGTGCGTAGAGCAGAGACTGAGTATTCATTTTATAGACCATCTGAATATCTGCTGGTTCTTGGCGAATGCTACGTCGAGTGTCGCTGCACCCAAACCCAACTTCAACTAATAAATGATAGACAGAACCAACAGAAGGAAAATGGTCATTTTGTACACTTTGTTGCGGAAAAGGAGTAAAGGAACAAGGAGAGAAGAAGAAGGAGAGAAAGAGACGAAGAAGAGCAAGACGACGACGACGAAAAGAAGAAATATTGGACTAGACATTCATTGGCGCCTTCTTCTCCTCACCACCTCCGACATGCACACATTGCTACAAAAATCCATGCGACTCTTTAAACCTATTTCATTATTTCATTCAGCTCCTTTTCAAATCTTCCACTGGAATATTTATTAAACATTATTTTATTCTCTCCTTCCTTTTTTGCAAACCTCTACTTTTAATCCTGCATCTTCTTCTCCTACATAAATTATTGAATATCATTTAATCATGTCTGCTGCATCCACTAAACAGTCTACTCAATTTTCCAGCTAAAAATACTGTTCAAATTGGTTGTTTTAATTTTGAAGCCTCTGTGAAACAGAACATTTTGCTGTGAAGGAGAGAGGGAAAAGAAGAAGGAGATGATTATTTATAACAATATTATTTATCCGGATTAAAAAGACTTGTGGACTTGTTCTGATTCTGATTAGCGTCCTGCTCTTGTTTCTGCTGGTGACATTGTCATTTGTGATGAGTTATTACAGACTGAGACTGGAAGACGGAAGAAGAGGACGGAACAGAAAGGAGATTTGATCTGGTCCGTGTATAAATTTAGAGGTGAGCTCCAAAGTTGTGTCTGCGTCTCTGTGGAAGAAGGAGAAGAAGGAGTGGAGTGACGGACCAAAATGAGGTGGATGATATTAACGGGGAAGCGGGACATGATGACGTCTTGTGGACTGTGGACTGTGGACATGTCAATATTCAGGCTGAATGAGTTGAGAGTGGAGACGGTGTGAGGAAATATGAATATAGACACACAACACATAAAGTAAAGTAAAGTAGCAGAGTGTTGTCTTTTGACTCTGGAAGCTGGAGCATGATCCACGAACAGAGGAGACAGAATATGAAATTTTGTTGTGTTGTGTTGGACGGTGGTGGGGAATGGAATGGCAGACGAAGTTGTGTTGGCCGAAGATCGTCGCCATTGCAGCGTCTTATCTGACCTCCGATCGAGCCTGGAGAGGGAAAGTCCCATGTAATAGCCCTTAATGACTCCAGACAGACACACACACACACCAGACTCACTAATACTCTCTCTCTCTCCGTCTCCGTCTCCAACGTACAAATCCATTGATTCATCCACACTGGACAATTCAACATTCAACCAAAGAAAAGGTTCTTCCAAATGTATTGAGTGGAATCTGCCTAATTGTTCATGTTCTTCTTCTTCTCCTTCTCTTATTTCTTCATCTATAATCTGTATCAAACCACCGAGACCACTTTATCACAGCATCAAACTCTTCTTTACCTATTTATTTATTTATTTATTTATTTATTACCCAGATAAATCAACATTTCATCATATTCTCCTCCATTTTAATTCCAAACTCCAAAGGAAAACAAGTCTAAATTTGTGGAGAATAATCCCATTGTGTTTGCGAGTTGGAGGTGTAACATGTCGCCGTGTGTATTTTTGGGCTCCCTTTCAATTTCCCTTTTACTCTCACTTTACTTGTTCCTTCTGCCTTCTTGTCAAATCCAACTCAACTAAATCATTCCATTTCACGTCCAGAAAATAGGAACAAACTCTTTACGACATTTCCTACTCAAAGTCCACACACATGTAACTATTTTCAGGAACTGTCCCAAATGTGTGAAAATAGGCAGTCCCTTTTATGCCGTACTTGTCCATGAAATTCAGGGAACATGTAAAAAAGACTGCGGCTGCAGACGTCTCGTGTCTCTTTGTTTTTGTGTCTCGTGCCCTTTTCAAAAATTGTCAAAACTCTTAAATAATACCCATCCTTTTTGTAGGGAGGAAAAGGAGTTGCTTGTGTCAACGTTGAAACCAAACTTCCAAACTTGATTCTACACATTTCTTTTACTTGTTGTACTTTATTTCATATTTTGTATGTGTCGTGCGACCAAAGGAAAGGAAAGGGAGAAACAAAGCCATCAGCCCAGACCAGACAAAAAATTGTCTGTGTGCACATGAAATATAAATTGAGGTGAAGTAATAATCTTGTTCTACATACACGTTTCAAATACAAAGTACAAAGAGAGAGAGAGAGAAAGTAGCCAATGTCAATCTTCCTAAATTTTCCTCTGATTTTTATTGCTTGTCATTAATAAATATTTTATGACGCTCTCAATTTCCTTCCCTCTAAATTTTCTCATTAATGAGGACGCTCGTCTCCAAACTCCACCAAATTCTACATAGAATCAGTTTTACACGGTTTACGTTTGCTCCTCACTCATCATGAGCTGCCTCATCTTTTGTCCATTTCTGATCACAATTAATGAAAAGTACCAAGAAAATAGTGCTACATTTAAATACATTGGGTCAGTACTGCGTTGCCCATTTAAAAGTATTTGAGGAACAATTCATAATATCCACAGCATTTCCTTCCTGAAAAATCGCGCTATTTGAAGTGACAGAAATATTATCGGACGACTAATTAGCAACTTTTTTAGTCCATCTTTTACTTTGATTTTACAGTCCGTCCTCTTTTACCAATTACCTGGTGCACGGAGAATTGAGAATTGAGAATCGGATAATCATCATTAGTGCTTGCTCCCTTCCTTTATTATATTATTATGATTATTATTATTATTATTGTTTTATGACTCAAGTAGAGAAATACGGAGCGAGAAGCGAGATTAAGATCGTCTGAACCAGGAAAACAATTTTATTGCATCTTGCACTTAATCATGGCTGTAGAATGGAGAATGAGAATTTAGATTGAGAATTGACGTCCAGTCCAGATAAAAACTCACTAAAGTCGTAGCTAATGGTTGACCGTATAATAAATTTAATATCCTAGGATAATGAATAACAACACTAATCTGCAACTGGGGTAGGAATAACAAAAGAAACTCTTGCAGCATCTCGAAAAGTGCAGTGAGGATCAACGGACGGGTGATTGCTCCTTGCTCTTGCCCTTTTTATCTGTATTCCTTATGCAAACTACTGCCACCTAATTTTACAACGTTTTAGCCCGGATTAAAATTAAAAACCAATAAAACAAGGCAAATCAGTTTTATTCCTCTCCTCTGATTTATTTTATTTCACAACTACTCTGTCTTCTATCTTGTGTTTTGTTTTGTTGTGTTATGAGAATCCGTATTCATTTTTCCAAACCAAACTCAAATCCAGCATTGGCGTTGGCATGATCACGTAACCCCAGTTTAATTCCGCGCATCATTCACCACGAGACCAGAATCACCATGGACACCCTTGTACGCTACGTAACAAACCTATTGTTTCGTTTCCATTGTAATTGGATTTACAATTTGGCTGGTTTTCATAAAAATTAAGGAGGAAAAATGGTGAAAATGTTCTGTTGGTTTTGTTGTGGGTACTTTTGAACATATTTGAATGGATTGAAAATACCGTCCAAAATCTGACACAACTTTACTTGAACTTGAACTTTTTCAAATGGATGTTTTAATTAACAGAGCAGTTTTAATATTTAACGTTAAAAGTGGAATAATTTTATTATTCTTATACTTTTGGTCAAGTGTTAAAGCGTGTCGTTGTTTTTTATGTTTAGGTTTTAAGAGAACATGAAAATAATATTTATTTGAGTAATTTGATGAAGATGGCTACTCCAAATCCACAAATAAAAGCAGATGAGTGTTTTCTCCTGTCTACTCATTTTGTATTTTTAATTCCTGATTCCTGATTGCAATATAATTTTGACTCGAGTAATTACACGCCGTTGGATTTAAAATGTGTGGGTCAGTGTGAAGGATAATGATTTATTTGCATTAGTTGTTACACAGCGTATACTTAGAAGGAGAGAGAAGACGTTTCGCACTTTGTGTCGGAGAGCAAAAAGTATTTTGAGCCCATAAAATGCTAACATAATAAATATATTAATTAACGCCCTTTCTTCCCACTCTTTGTGCGTGCGGTAGGTAGATGAAGAAAATGAAGAGAGAAGAGAATTGGAGATTGCGGAAGTGCCATAAAAATATGGTTATGAAAAATACTCTACAATAAATATTTTGCACGCCTTTTAGCTTTTACCTCAAACTACCTCAAGGAATTAGCAAAGTGTTTAGCACAAGAGCCGTTTCATGTTCATCATTTGCTTGGGAGTTTTTGCTAATTATTATTACCACTTGAATATTTTATATTGAGTGCCAAACTGAACTGACCACACACCAACTCTCATTTTTTCATCCAGATGAAGAAGGATTTTAAGTTTTGAGGTAGCTTTTAGGTCAGCGGGCTGTGACTCGTTTCAGCTAATGACCAAACTCAACACTATTTTTACACTTTGCACTTTTTAATTACCATCAGCACAACAAATAATAAATACTCGCGGCTCTTAAAACTCACGCTAATTTCTCCTTTCCTCTTTTGAAATTTGAGATTTTGGAAATACAAGAAATGTGTTTGGATTATTTTATCGACAATTCCGAATTCGTTGATTAGGAATCTTTTTCGGCGCACCCCGGAAGAAGAAAAATAAGGAAGGAAACTTACTTTGCGGCTGGTCTGTCATGTCGTCGGCCTTCGACGGAGAAATGTTGACAAAGGTTTCGAACAACAGCTTGAAAAATTTTATAACCAACTCTCACAAATTAAATCACAACAAACTCAGCTTTTCCCAAAAGCCCCAGCAAAAATAAAAAAAATAAAAAAACAAAAATAAAAACAAAAAGAATGATTTCAAGGTTGCAAAATGTTCGTAGTTTCTCGTTCCGTTTGTTTTTTAGGATTCCGTAAATTTTATTCCAGTCTCAACTCTCAACTTTGTCCTCTGCTTCAAAATGGCTTCAATTTTCAATACCAAATCATAATGTTTCTGATTCACTCTAATTGCAAAAATCAACTGGCACTTTTAATATTTCAGCGAATAAAAACTCACAACTCAAAAGCACAACTGAATATTTGAAACTTGAAGAGGCAGGACTTTTCTGGATTTTGTGTTTTGTATTTTGGTGTCAGCTCTTGTCCAATCTTGATTCTTGTCCAGCCGTGAAAAAACGGGAATTCGGACTTAAAAAGTCCAAATGTTTTAAAAACTACAGACACAGTTCTTTTTTTTCTGGTTTATTTCACTTTTATCATGATGATTTGATGCAGAGGAAAGGGTAAAAAAAGGATTTTGTAGTCGCCTTTGAATTTTAGTCGTCTCCACGTGGCAAAAATTATAGACTTTTTACAGCAGACAATTTTGGAATATTCAACTGCGTTGGGTTAAAAAACACGGGTTATTTTTCTTTTTCCTTTCAAATTCAAAGTGCACAAATTAAAGTGTCCGCTGGACATTATTTCAATTTTCAAAACATTTTAAAATTGTTCTTCTTTCCACGTGAAGACGAAACTTTTTCTGCTTGTTGAGTTGAGGTAATTCTTTTTAATTTTTCATCAGAGATTCTGATTCCTCGTTTCTCTTCAGATGTGCAACTTGATTTTATAGTTGAAAAACAAAAATATAGAATTTTGCAAACCCAGTTGAACTTTTGTGTTGACGTTCACTTGGATTTGCGTCGACTGATGCACATTAAATTACACGATTCACGATTCCGAGGACTATAAATTTTTGGATTTGTAAAATTCTGTGGGATTGTTTTTTTGCACGGCACGTGATAATTTGAACTGGTTAATTCGTATGTAAATGGTGTATTGTTGTGATTTGTGAATGTGGAAGTTGACACTGACTGAGGAATTGCAGTAGATAATTCTGTGGATTCCAGTTAATTGTGGAATAAACTGAGGATGATAACTTATGATTTGCCTCGTTGTTTGTGTCCAGAATTCCAGTGTAGTATTTTAGTGTGTGTGTGTGAGTGTGGACGGTGGTTGTTGTGTTTGTTAGTGGGTTGAGGAGCAAGTCGGGACTGAGTGACAGGACAGTCTGGACATGTATCCGTCTCTCTCTTTCCCTCTGTTTCTACTCACTTGGTTCTATTGCAGTTGGTTATAGACGGCGAGTACAAGTTGCATTTTCCTCTGTTTCTGCCTACAAGTTTACTCATTCCAAGGTATCCGTCTAACTGAGCAGAACGTGGATACAGCATACAAAATACAGAATACAGGACAGACAGAGACTCTTTTTCAACGAGGGGTCTGTTCATTCCCTCTCTTTTACATTCTCTTTCCTATTGAACAATCACTCGCTCTCTCGCTCTCTCGCCGTCTCCATTCTCAACGTACATTTCCAATACTCCTAGCCAACTATCCACAACATCTACATATTTCTTTATCATCCACACACACACATGTACAAACTCTGACTTTATTTAGACTGCCCCTCAAATCCACTACTTTCAAAATTCAAACCATTCCTTTTTCCCGCTCCCTTCACCAAATTCCCAAAAGAGGATTTTAACATGAAATTTTGATAACTCTGCAGATCCTCAGGTCCAAAATTTGGGGAACATGGAAAATTTTGTGGTTTTTACTGACCTCTGAACTCTGAAGAGGACCTTGAAAGAAACTGGTGTAGAACTGATGTGGTGGATTTAGAGGTGACCGCTAAAACGAAATAGGTCAAAGGTCAGAGGTCAGAGGTCATGGAAAAGTTGGGATAAGGAAGAGTTGTTTTGGAGGTAGAGGAACCATGAGACAGAGCAGAGCTGAGATGTGTGTTGTGTTTGGGATTGAGCTGAGACAAGAAGGAGAATAGATGCGAGTAGAGAGAGAGAGGGAGAAGGGAGAAACGCATGGCAGGTTTTATGGACTAATCGGTTGGAGAATCTGGAATGGAGCGTCGGATAGTTGTAGCTCCTCCTCTCTTGTGGTTTCAACCCAAAAAACGTGAATAGGAAAACGTTAGTTCCATCCCAAAGCAGGGCAAAGCTGTAGCTGAGTTCAGTGTGCGTGTTGTTGTGGCTGTGG
>JAQGBH010004763.1:0-15894 GCA_034698265.1 Sminthurinus aureus
GAAATTTGAATATAGCTTACTGCCTAAGCAAATCCTTCAGGTATTTTCCGCCACATGGTGGCGGGATACTGCTAGTGAATAAATAAATCATGACCCTTGACCCTTGACTTTTTTTTTGTCACGAGTGAAGATTTGTCCAACGTTTATTTTGTTGATTTTTTTTATTCAACATTTGAATTTTCGTTTTATTCACATTTAAATAAATACACATTAAAAATAATTAGAGTGAAATAAAATAAAAACTATAGACTAAAATCGAACAGATTTTATGCCAAATCTCGGCGTCTTTGGCACCATCCCTGAACATTATTCAACAAAACAAATCAAAATAAATAAACGGCGTTGAAATGATTCGTATAGCAATTTAATTAATTTCAATCCTACTAACGTAATTTTAAACACAATGTTTATTTTTGCACTCACGAACGGCGTAGTCTGGATAAAAAGGAACAGGCACTCCGTATTCCACTGAAATTGGCCATGGATTTTTCTCTCCAGAATCGCCATTTTCATCCCCACCTTCTCCTGGAGAAGAATTTTCATCCTCATCTTGAAAATAATCAGGGAGAAAGATGGAGCACCAATATTTGTAAGAGGTCCACGTCGCCTTGGACTTTTTCTGACTCTGGACAAATTCCTCAGGATCAACTCCAGGCGGAATTGGGCGGATTTTCACATTGTCTCGCCAAAACCAATTCACAGACCAAATGCCTAAAATCATCAAAAAAATATAAAATGGATTCCTCGACTCAAAGTGCAATGTACAAGACAACAAAAATCATAAATCAACAGATAAAAAAATTCAGCTTACTTTTAGATGACCGGATTGCGGTTGAACCCGGAGTTTGAAAAAGGACGAGAGACAAACACAAAATCATCAAACTCAACGAATAACCTGAGCAGAACAAATACTTGTGCATTTTAATAGTAAATAAACTGCACAAGAATTGAAGAGATGAATAAATAAATAAAAACTTTGCGCAAAGTGTGCAAAAATGCAAATAATTTAATCTTATTAATTTGGAATCTGACTTGAGATTGGAGATCCTGATAAAATATTTCTAAATGAACGTCTAGTCAGAAATGAGAATGAGAATCCAGATTTGACTTTAACTTCAAACGTGAGAAAACAAAGTCAAATTGTCAACTTGAGACTTTTTCCTCTTTCGCTTTCTTTTCTCCTTGGACAATTGAAGTGATTTGGAACTTGAAAAGGATGGGCAATGGACAAAATGCATACAACACACAACTTTGATTAGTCAAGGTGAATCCAGAGTCAAGAATCCAGAGTCCAGGTAAAAACTTTCCCTTTTCACAAAGAAAGGAAAGTAGAACACCCACAATTCAAAATCCAAAATCTACAACACAGAAAACATCAGCGACTCTCTTTCTCACTCACACGCCGCAACTTTCAGCATAAAAGTTTGAAGATTAAAGAGTAAATTAATGAGAAAATGGAAAGTGTACACTTGCATATGAACCAAGTATCGGCAAATGTCAGGATGTTACGTACAAATAATGCCATGATCCATGATGCATATTTCAAATCTTTCACGTATGTACCTGCATTTATTTTCCACGCGCATGCGTGAGCTTTACATGCATATACATATGTGGAATATTTGAAATATGCATCATAGATCATGGCATTATTTGTACGTAGTACGTAACATCCTGACATTTGCCGATACTTGATATGAACTACATACCCAATTTGTACGTAATTGTATTCAGATTTTGTTTCCAGCTTCCAGCTTCCGTTTCTATTTTCAATGAGAATCAAGCACCAAGAATCACGAAATAAAGAGCCACCACAAGAGCGGATTTAATTACACTATTAAATATTTTTTGTGCCACTGCCATGAAAAAAAAGTAAGCTAAAAAAAAGCAGTGAAATGAGAACAATAAACATGAAGATGGTCATGAAAATGAATGACGAATCAAAACAAAAATAAAATAAAGCGGAACAAGAATTTGGATTCAGAGTTTTTCCTGGTCTTGTGAGAGACTTGAACGCCGTTTTAAATTTATTGCGTTGGTAAAAGCTCGTGTGGCAGGACAGCTGATGAGTCCCAAATGAACAGACTTATCGATCAACGAATACGGAGTTTCCCCGAGAGTGGTTTCAATTACATTAGAAATTGCACTTTTTTGCCAATACAAAAAATCAGCTGTGGTCAGCCAAAAAAGCAATGAAATGAATTTAAACATGATGATCAAGATGATCATGAAAAAGTATAACCAGTCAAAAATAAAATGAAATGAAACAAAACTTTCTAAGAATTTGGATTCCGGATTTGTCTTTTGTTTAGTGAGAGACTTGAACGTCGTTTTGAATTTATTGCATTATTAAACACACTACAAATCACAGCATTGTAATTTATCATCAACAAAAACATGTCGCTCCATAAATACAAAATAAGTAGCATAAAAATATTAACGTAGATCTGATTCACACAAATAACAAGAACAAAAGACCACCCACACACACAGACATAAACATTTTTTACAATAATAAATTCAGCTTCTACATTCTACATCACGTAACATAAAAGATGAGCAGAACTTAATATTTTTACAATCTAGAATCTATAAATTAGGAGCTTGGTGGAGCAGCAGTGGTTTCAAATTTGAGTTTTGTATACGTGATCTCGGGTTGTGGAGTGCTGGTCGGGACTTTTCTCACAATGTAATCTCTGTAGACGGGGATGCCTCGAGGTGGTCCACCGAATTCCGGGAAGGTTTGACCAAAATAAACCGGATGGACCCAAAGAGCCTGTACAATAAACAATAAACGGTTCAAAATATTATGAATTATGAATTATGAGCAAAAGTTACGTCACATATTATTGTACTATAGATTATAATCGTCATTACCATCATTATTTATTTTATAAATTATAAAAAGAAATGTGTTCACCATGTGCTTTCCTTTTGTATTCCCTTTTCCCAATCCACCACCTTAATTTCGCACCACATGACAGGAAAAATAAATAATCATTCATTACAAATACATGTAATTCAATTTTTGCAGGATTTATTTTATATCCTCCATTTAAATTTGGTAATGAGAGTTTGATAATATGAGATTGATAGTAAATGTAAAATTGACAAACCTGGACCCCACGTCCAAAAGAGACTACTTCCATCACAAACTCTGGGTGAAATAATCATCATCACAATCAATGAAATGAAGATGAGCAGAGACAGAGACAGAGAACAGACAAATCCGTGAGATTTCGGTGATGAATTCTGATTCCGATTTCGATTCATTTTTTCTATAGAAATAGAAAAAAATGCATGTATTTATGTTGACAAGTCTGAATTAAATCCAATTATTACTTAAATGTTAACCTGTAATTTCCAGAATCTAGAATCTAGACAAGAATAAATTGCAAAAGATAATAATCACTTTTGTCACTGAAATACTTACACTTGACTCTCGAGCTTTGAACTATGTTTGTTGCGCAATTTGAACGCCGACTAAAATAAATTGCGTCTATTTTACCACTACACGGAGAAAAGTATGGGAAAGCTTTTTTCCATAAAATCACACTCAATCAAATCATTTTTTATTTTTCTAGGATCAAGAATCAACAGCAGTTATTTCAAAGTGACAATGTCTTCACGCTCACTTAATTAAAATGTGAGTAAAACTATCCCGATTAAATTCACACTCTTTTGACAATTGTCATTTGTCAAAAATATTCAATATTCAATACTCAAAATTCAAGTTCAAATCCACAATTTTGCCAAGTTTACAATAATAACAGGAAAGGAAATCCCAAATCACAAAGCACAAATCACAGAAATAATCTAGAGAATTCAGTCTAAATACTGTTGTCTTACTGCTGTCCAAAATCCAGAGTCCGGAATCCAGAATCTAGAGTCTAGAGTCCAGAACAATGTCAAATTGTGTGTAGATGAAAATTCTCTGCTTACAATTAGATTTTTCCCTGCTTCTTCAATGTATGGGCTAAACTTTCTCTAGTCAAGAGAAATCAAACGACCTTCTCCATTCTAAATTCTACATTCTACATTCAAACATACACTTTACACTTGAGCGTGAATAGAGAATGGAAATCCAATTCATCATAAATCAAGTCAACTCAACGGGAGCACTGTTCAATTAATCATGTTCAACTTGAACGCCGAGTAGAGAAAGTGGATGCATACTGCGAGCTTGCACTTTACAGATAAATAATCGTCGGTTATAGGTACACTAACTTAAAAAGGCCCTTCAGAAAACATCGTAAGTGTTTATAATTTAGCACCCGCATTTGAATCCAAATCCTTATTTTATCTTAGTTAACACTTTTCCTTTCAATTTTCAATTTTTTACCTGGGTCCAGACTTCACACCAAGAAGCAGAAAGCAGAAAACAGCCAGATGAACAACAAAATCAAAAATCGAATGCACATAAAAAATACAAATAGACAGAAGAGAAATAGGAAAATAAATGTGGGTAAAAATATTTCACCCACATTTTAATTTTTAGTACTGATAAATAAAGGGAAAATTGAGCAAAATTCATGTATTTTACATTTTGTACATAAATGCTGTAATTTGTTGAGCAATTTTACAAGTGAGATTTGAAATTACTGACTGTAATTTTAAGGTACTCATTGAAAACATCGAAATGATGATGATGTTTTTTATTTCCTATCCTTTTTTCCGACTCATGACAATCATCATTCTAATGGTTTGGATGAAGACGAACCGGATGATATTTGGAAACACATGTCGGCCAATCTTAGCCACCACCATTTTCCTACAGCTCTGCATGTAACATCGATTCTCCTTGACCACATTCCGATTCATCTCGTTCCTCATGGTGAACATGTGATGGCATGACTCCTGGCTGATCTGTGGTATTTTCCCTGCCTTCCCGTAAAACTCGTAGGCGTAACTCATGAGGCTGATGAAGGACAGGGGCATCGTCAAATAGATTCTGAGATCTAGGTCGTCATAGAAGCGGATACTACCGTAACAGGAGATAGTGCCGATGAGGAGGGTGTAAAACTTTAGGAAGTAGAGGCCGAGATGCGCCGCATTGTTGTACAGCATCAGGAGGATTTGAAGCTGTTTGTACATCATCAATTTACTTCGCTGGGAGACGCTCGGCGGAAATCTGCAAACATTAAAATTCAAAATTCAAAATTAATAAAAAATATTCATAAATCCAGTGGCAACTTTAAATTTTATTGAAAAAGCTTTGAAAGTTTTTTGTTTACCTCGTCTTGAGCAAACTTGTTGTTGTGTCGAGCATAATAATTGAAATGGAGACGAAATACAAGAGGACGCAGGCATTAAATGAAGAGTAAATTTGAAAGATTGAGTAAATTGTGTAGACGAATAAATTTCGAAATTTTTGCGGGACGAGGGAATAGAGAAATTGTGGGCGATTTGCCTTTGTCACACCACTCACGATTAATTGGGCAGTCCGCATGTATAAGAAAAATCCCATTAGTTTAGCGGCTGCAAAATCCTTTCGAAATTCTGGGCGGTTTGCTAAACACAACAAAAATAAATCTTTTTAGCATTTCATTTCAAGTTTCAAATTTCAAATGCCGTTGAAAAAATAAAATTAATTTGTATTTTGTATCTGAATTTTGCTCACGATTCATTCTCAGCCGCAACAATTGATTTCTGCAAAAAAAAACAAACGACGTCAAATTGTTTTTTTTTTCAAAACTATGAATACAAATTTTATTTTTACAAGTGCTTGAAATTAAAAATCTGTTACGACATACGTGAAAGAAATATAAGTATCCGGCTGCATTGAAAAATTGTGAGTTACAACTGCCACCATTAGCTTAAAGGCAAGCCCACTCCAAAGTCCAATAATCACGCTCAAGTCATTCCTTTGTAATTTTTTCCAATGGATAAAAACCTCTTGGATGAAGCGGAAAAGCACAAAAAGAAAATTGATCCAACTCGCCAAAGCCACTGTGACAAACCAGAGTTTGTACAGGGCAGGAGATCTTTTTTCCATTTGACAGGTATCTGATCTCCATCGACAGGGAAGGAGATTTAAACTACACAGGAATTTTATAAGGAAACAAGTTTGTTTCATAAACGGGAGTTTTTCACCGTCTCTGCCAATTCCATCTCTAGAGCCAGAACCAGAACCAGCATCAGCTGCAGTAAATTTGGCGTCATTTGTTGCACTACTTCGGCCAACAGAACCGGCACCGGTACCGCCAAAAATCACATCTTCAATTTCCTCATGATGAACTCTACCATTAAAATTGCGACTGCGAATGTGACCGTGAGAAATTTTATCAATGTTCAAATTCCTCAGATTGATATTGGTATTAAAATGTTTGGCATGTGGTTCAATGTGAATGGATCTCCAGAGATTTCGGGCTCGCTCATAACTTGTATGTGAATCCTCAGCAATTCCTATTCCAATTGATTGAACCTGCATTGATTTCACAATCTCATGGACATGAGGATCAGCAGCATTGTTGTTATTGTTGTTGAGCTGTTGGAAATTTGAACCTCCGTTCAAATGTTCAGGGTGAGTGGAAAAGTTGTTGGAATATTTACTAAAAAGACGATGACGATTTTGATTTTGTGCCGTCGTAGTCTTGGTGGAGGAAGATGAGCTGACGAGAAGTTCACGAAAACTTGATGTCATTTTCAGTCTAATTGTTTGAGATCAGATTTACTACCATCTCGTTCTGAGATTGAAACTATAACATTGAGAATGGTAAAAGCACTTCAAAAAAATTGGGCGGCGTTGAATTTCATCAACAAATTGTATTTTTATTTTTTTCCAACACAAAATCCAACACAATCAAGTGTGAATGAAAATATCCAACTTATTCGTTTTGTTTTAATTTTTTCATTTCCTCATTAAAATCCCTGTAAAATATTTATATTTTCTATAAGGTAGTTTCATTCACTTTGTAATTTTTCACGGATTTGAAGCTTTGAAAACGTGGGCATTGGACACTGGACACTCACGTTTTGTTTCACACGAAAAAATGAATTGTATCGTAAACCAGAATTTAAATCAGGAAAATATATACACAGATTTTTTTTAAAAACTTGAACATTTTATTATTATTCTTACTATCGTTACGGTTTTAGTCTGTTACGTTGATAGTTGATACACATTTTAGAATCCACAGTCCACAGTGCATAAAGTATTTTAGTAAGTATCTGAAGTTCACAATGTAGATTCTACATTCTACATTCTATACACTTTCTCGATGAGCTTTGACTGGATTTATACACACTATACACACAATACACAATATGCACTTGTATTAAGTAAAGGAGTCGTCCGCGTATTTTTGTTGATATTGATTTTGAGACACCAGTCAATTGACATGAGTTGTTCTCCCATTCTTTCACTTTTATATTTTTTGTGTTCTACAGTCTACAGTCTACAACTCTTTGAATGGAAATGCACAAATGTATCGTATTTATGGGGTCCAGAGTACAGAATGACACTAGAAATGAATCTGTGATTATTGTAATTATTAAAACTTTTCGCATTATAATGCATGTTCACTATAGTGGCTTTCACAACATTATAATTATCACTGTCATGAGTATTGAGTATCGAGTATTGACTATTCAGTATTCAGTTTGTGTCTGCTTCCCGTATAAATTCTGGATTCTTGCTTTTAGATTCTGGACTCTGGGTGATGGATTACGGGGAATGATCAAACAATGAACAGCAATTATTTTTAATCATCAGCTCAGTGATTAAATATAATCTACTGATTTTTACGCAAGTATGCACAATGCACAGCCGACTATAAACTGCCGACTGCCCTTAGCTGGCGATTCACCAAATGTTTTGCTAATTATATTATTATCCCGCTGCAGATAATTAACGATTAAACTGTATCAGAAGTTCGCGCTTTAACTTATCCTTTTGTTCTTTGCAGCCCGTCATTTTCATGCGCTGTTTTCGTTTTCGTTCTGATTCTGGTTCTGTTTACATAATATGGTTTGTCTCAATTCAAAATTCTGCCCAATGGAGAATCAACTAATGTATAAATCCCACAGAAAAATTGGAGAACTGTTGAGTATTGAGTATTGAGTATTGAGCGTTGAGCGTTGAGAGTTGAGAATAAAAATGGAATAAGAGCAACAGTATAGAAACGGAGTGAACTTGACCGTCCACAGTTTACTGTTGACCGTGATGCTGAATATCGGTATTGATATTTACCCTTTTCCTAGTTTCACTCATTTTATCTGTTGCTCGGGTTTTGGTTTTTCGGTTGTTTGGTATGTTCTTTTCTCTGTACGTTGTAGATAGAACTTGGACAAACATAAAGTTTGAAATAGAGTACAGAGCAAAGCGCAAAAGAATGCAGTCTAGATTCTGGATTCTAGATTCTAGATTTTAGATTTTAGAGTGTAGACAAATGAAATTATACATGGGCGTTGAGTAGAGAGTATTTTGTGTCGTTGCCGTGTTTGCTATTCGGTATTCGGTGAGAGTTGTATGTGTATTTTATTTCACTTTGAGCAATTTTGACACATGTAGAAAACTCGTATTGAATTCCCAGTGCTGAATGGTTATATGTATGAGTATAAATATGAATACGACTATAAGTAGGCACATATGTACATATCGTGAAAGGATTGATACAGAACAAAGTGGATTGTGGATTGTGGATTGGCAATGGAAATGGAAAAGAGCGGAGTGGACAAGGCAAAAGTTGTGTGTTTCTGATGTGTTTCTGTTGTTTGTTGTTTGGTGTGTGAGCTGAGAACATTTATAAAAACATGCATATGCATATGTATCATAATCTACTGTATACATATGCCTATGAAATATGCATATGTACTTGTATGTGGATTTGCCTATAGGACTACAGAAATATAGAAATATCCACTTATGGCTAGTATTTACTTAACTTTTATATAATATTTCACCATGGTCCTTGTTTTTCCTCCCTTCTTATTTATTCATAGTCAATTATGGATATTGATACTGATATTGATGTTCCTGAGTGCTGATATGTAAATACATTTGCGTATTGAAATTTATATTCATATTGGCAATGGTAATGGTATTTAAAAGTTGTGAAATGTACCTTGAATTGGAATTTGAAAATCGCCCGTTGTCAGTTGGCTGTTGGCGTAACCAAACTCGGACTCGTGTGTTTTCTAAATGGTATATTAAACTATTAACCAAAACCACAAAGTGATGTTGATGACTCCACCGTTTATTTACCATGTTTGACAGGTGGTTGGAACTTGAAAGTTTGAAATTTGGAAATTGGAGTACCTACGTCAATTCATTTGGACTGAGAACCGTGAGCCACAGTTTCTACACTCTAGACTCTCCGTTCACAGCAAATCCGTAGAATAGAATAAACAGAGTTGTATATTTTATAGATAAATAAATACATACATATAAGTATTTAACTTGTACATGAAAATATTGTAGCCAGCTATCTACAACTCGGACTTTCTTGTTTCTCCTGGTGAAAAATATAAATACCCGTGAGTGAATGTGAAGTGAAGCAAAACCTCTGAATTTTTAATCCTACATTTCCAAATCACTTTACTTTTTACTTTGTCCTTCACAAGAGTCTAGAGTCTAGATTCTAGACTCTAGTGGTTGGATTTTAGAGTCGTGTACAATTCCTTGTTCTCTACATTCTGCATTCTACACTCTCTAATCAAATTATGCAGATCATTTACATGGTTTATGTACACAGTTATGCATTCTTTTGCACACACGTAATTTTTACACGTGCCAGCACAAATTTCAAAACCGAACACTGAACCGATTAAAAATAAGAAAAAGAATCTGCCTTTTTGTTTCAGCTTTAATTTCCAATGTCTCTGACTTGACTTGGATTGACTTGATACGAATTTGGATTTTAAATTCCTCTATTCATTTTCTTTTCTTTTCCTTGATGCTCCAAAAGCGGGAACGGATAGTTGCAAAAATTTTAATTTTCTAGTTAATTAAATTAAAGAATGTCAGCGTCTTTAGTCTTTAACTATTTATCCGCAACCCGATGCTAATGATTTGCTTTTGATTAAGTATGCAACTTGGGTTTATCCTTGTTTTGTTTTGTTTGTGTTGTTGTTGTTGTTGTTGTGCACATGTAAATTGCGTTGGCTGTTGACCCAGATGCGAAATACAAAATATGTGTACCATATTATTACATATCTCATTTGAGTATTGATTATTATGTCAGCTCAGCTCAGCTCAGCTGGTGGCTCATTGCCTTTGAATTGGGTGGTGCGTTGTGTGGTATTTGGTGTGTGGTGTGTAATGTAAACAAACCAGAATAATAGCAAACAGGAAAAGAAGGAAAGCGAATTGAGGGTAAAACAGAAAATACTTTATAATTTATAAATACACAAATGTACAACGTACAAAGGACTTCGGACATCACAGCACATTGCATTGACCATTCCCTTTGGTTTTGGTTTTGCTTCCACTTGTATGCATGAACAATGAATGATCTCTGTATTGTGAATTGTGTATTGTGTATTGTGCATCGATTTATTTGCTCTTGAATTGTATTGAGTATTGAGCATTGAGCATTTAGAGGGGAAAAGTGCACACTCACTTTGATTATTAATTATGTAACTAATATTTCCTCATTCCTCAGGTCTCATGGAATGAGGAACGGAAATGAAGAGAGCTGGAAAAATAATCACAAATTCAACAATATTCTCCGACTGTTGCATTTTATAAAATTGACTCAATTTTACTGCAAAATGACAGTGGTAATGCCTTGGAATCTAGAATCTAGAATCTGGAATTACAAAAAATGACAACTCTACTTGTGCATTGTGCATTGTAGAATTATCAATGTCACAAATATTTAATTTACCAATTAAAAGTACCATCAATTTTTCAACTGTTTAATTTAATCTGCTTCCTCGTTTTCGCACACACAACTTACAAAAAACAACTAGCGCCCAACCTAAACGCTAAACGTTGAAGATTGAACATTTCCCATCAACAACCCATTATTTTCCATTTGCAATGTACAATTTAAAAACAGACATGTACAAAACGAGGTACATTATATCTGCCCATGTAATAAAATTGCATGGTTTTGCCTTTGTTGTTCTGTCTTTTTAGTTGCATGTTCTTTTTAGTTACAAACTTTTACAGCAAAAGGATAACAAATAAAATACAAAACACACATGTAAAATCAGTCAATAGTCTAATCAGTTAAATGCTGCCATCTCGTTGTTGCTGTTTGCTGTTGGTTTTGTTTTTGGTGTTGATGTTGTTATTGTTGTTGTTTTTGGTGTGGTTTTGGTTTTGTCCGTTTAATTTGTATTGCCATTGGGATTAAGATAAAAGGGATATTTTTATTGGTTGTGGTTGACAATTCAAGACTCAAAGTAGACCGTACACTTTTCACTAGACAATAGACAATTTCAGTTCCACCTTCAAATCTAGTTTTAAATATGAATATTAATTTGAACGTAAACAAGGAAAAGAAAGGACAAAGAAAGAAACCCCCAAAACAACATTTGGACATCAAATATCGGTAAACATGGAAATTTGGAAATACAGACATTTTAATCGGTACAGTATGATACCAATTCGTGTTTTTTCCCGAGTCCAGTATCCAGAGTCCAGAATAAAGCGTAAACAATAGGCAGTAGACAGTGGGAGAGCATTTAGACATAAACTGTTTGTTTATTTCTTTCAAGTTTCCTGTTGCTCCTTATCGTTTTACATGAAGGAACATGAACTTGACCGTTGTGCAACTTAGAATTAGGAGGCACAATGTACATGAACATTAAACATGTAGGAGGTGCATTCAAATACCCATTGTCCATTGTCCTTGTCCGTGCAAAAGTATTGGGTATTTACTATTGAATATCTCGAATTCTGTCATTTCTCAATTGAGCTGTTCATGTTTATGTGGACCCTTGTTGAGAATTGAGAACCCAGTATTGACCGTTTGCACTTTGCAAATAAAACATGAGTTAGGCAAACACAAGTACAAATACATTTGTTTTGTCGATTTACATAATTGGATGCGAGCCTTGAGAGTTGAGACTGGAACAAAAGGAAAACGAGAAATTCGGATAAATGTCTAGGAAAATGTACATTAAAATCAAACTTGTCTTGCGGTTTGTGTAATAATTTAAAACTGGTACATTTATTGTATGTCGCATCAATATCATGAATTTAACTGTTCTGATTTTTGAGCTTTGATTTTTTAGGGTAGTCTTTAGTCTTTAGTCATTAGGCTATTTCAAAGTCTATCGCTGTGGAAAAATGATATATGTCTACTCGATGCAAACAGACCTAGAGAGCTAAGTTTTTTCAACCGGCGCCAAGATGCATCATTGGTCATGTCATATCTCCTGCCACTATAATGTCTGCGGTGTGTATTGTGTATTGACATTCCAAACGTCACATTTCATACAGGTTTATAACCACTCGAGGAATTACAAAGCAAACTCACCACATGTGATAATCAATAATAAATCTTATTCTTTTATTTCTGATGTGAAAAAAGTTACATGTTGGAAACACAATTTACTGATGAACAATGAACAAATATAAGCAAATCCATGGGAAATTGTTTCAAGTTTCAAGGTGGAGGTTGTGTGTGGAATCGGATTATATTGACAACTAACATATTATAGCACATTAAAATGGGCCACAATAGAAAGAGCAGTTGTAATCTTTCATGGAATGCTCGGTATAATGAGTATAATTTTTGTAAAGGGTGTGCAAATGAAACAATATACTATTCCATTGAAAATAGTAAAAGGTTTTGACTCCGCCCCTTTTGTATGATTTAGTTGACAAATTTCAAGGATGTCTGTATGCTAAATCATAGGAAGGGGCGGAGTCAAAACCTTTTACTATTTTCAATGGAATAGTAGACAGTCATTTGAAATTTTAAAAGCACACATGTTCCTTGCGTTGACGCTGCTTAAAAAAATTGTTGGAACGATCAGTACTAGACTGAAGTAGATTCGTTAACATAATTGAGAGCAACCAGAGATTAACATGTCAATATAAATATTAGCCATTATCATTAATGATTGACACATTTGACGTTTGGTGAAGCTGTAGATATGAAATGTTTGCTTGTTTCTTTGAATTTTCCTCTTGCTCCTTATATTTTTACACAGATGAAGATGACACACAAATGCACTTGCTCTCTATTCTCTACATCTAAATAATTGGGCTTGGGATTCAAAAATGCTAGTGATTTATTATTTATTTAGATTTATTTTTCAAAGGAATATTTTACAAGAACGGATAAATGCAAAATCCCTTTGTTACCGTTTGAGTTTTGATTTTTGATAGCGTTTAAAAGAGTTCAAATCGAATGACGTCCGGTAGATTTCCACTTTGTGATATGGTGCTGTGAAAAAAGTCAGAAAAGTATTGCATGTTGGTATTTTGGACTAATACTGATTAATACTCTGATTCGACCGTAGCGAAAGAAGTAGCAGCCATAACCTGCATGTCTAATATCTATGGTCCCAAAAACTCCATAATTTTTATAAACGGCGTGCAAATGAATCGAAATGTTTGAAAATTTTAAAGCAGGCGATTTTTAGTTTTCTTGTTTTCGACGCCGCTCCAAATAATTGTAATCGACGAGCTTCTTCCGCTTTGAAGTTCAATTTAGTTCTTTCAATGTGACAATCAACTTTCTGTCTCGTAATCATGTAATTACCAATTGTGTTTAATTTTTAATGCATTGGTAATACACATGCACGTACTTAATCTTTCGCTTAAAGAACGCGACAAAGTGCACTATTTTTATAAACGGCGTGCAAATAAATCGACATGTTTGAAAATGTTAAAGCAGGCGATTTTTGTTTTTCTTGTTTTGACGCCGCTCAAAATAATTGTAATCGACGAGCTTGTTCCGCGTTGAAGTTCAATTTACGATACTTCTATCACTGTGACAATCAACTTTCTGTCTCGTTATCATGTAGTTACCAATTGTGTTTAATTTTTAATGCATTGGTAATACGTCGCATAATTCTCTTTTAATCCTCAAACTCATAAGTGATTCCCTGAAACTGAACAAACTCCTACTCCATTTTAAAAGAAACAGGTGAAAACATAATGTCTTTTCCGTATTCGCTCTTTCTCTCTTTATTTCTTTTGACAAGACGTTTTTTCATAGAATTGTAGGTAAAATAAAATGACCAGAAAAGGAAAAATTGACAACTGGCATTTGAAAATGGTAAATGGTAAACATTTTTTTAATATCATCAAAATACAAAATTCAAAATACAAAAATATAGTGAAAAAGGATCAAAATTATTTGTGGTAAAATTTTCCCCTCTTTTTGGTTTTCTCCTCTCAA
Organism: Sminthurinus aureus; assembly: GCA_034698265.1. NCBI lineage: Eukaryota > Metazoa > Arthropoda > Collembola > Symphypleona > Katiannidae > Sminthurinus > Sminthurinus aureus. Next base: position 14,307 of record JAQGBH010004763.1, read on the forward strand.
GTCCTTATTCATTTTTTTTAGGAATGTTCAATTATTTATCAATTCAGTTTAAATTATAACACAGAATCCAAAAACAAAATCAACTGAATTAACTAACTAAAATTATAATAATTTTTTTAGGAATTTAACAAAGTGTTAGTAAAATGTGATGTTTTTATTTGCCAGCGGCGGCTGTTTGAGCGGCGGCGTTTCTGGTGAGCAACTCAACGAGCTTCTTAACGTATTCTGTAAATTGAAATAAAAACAAAACAAAAGTTGATAAAAATCTGTAAGGAATTTCAATTGTTTAAACTTAAAGTGGTAGTGAAAAAGAAGTAAATTTTACCGGGTTGAGGTGGAGAAGTAGGGATAGCATCACCTGAGGGTTGGAATCTGTGGAAAAAAAAACACAAACAAAATAGAATTTATAAACAGTATCTAAATATTGATGGCTACAAAACTCATTTTAATAAACGGCGTTGGAATGACTCATGACTCAAAATATTTGACAATTTAAACTTACCCATTTTCATCAGCGATGTAAGTGATGGTCTGTACAATCAAACAAAGAATTTATTTTAGTCTCACTGTTCAAATGGAAAATCCTGTAAAAATATAATCTATTTTGGTACTTACGATTGGTTGTCCGTCTTCTCCGAGGAAAGTGTAAGATCCTTCCATCACTAAAAACACACAAACAAACAGTCGTTTTAATATCTGGAATGTCTTAAAACAGAACAAAAGATTCAATTCTTCTCCATTTGTATGTAAAAAAGAAAACCTTGGATTTGGGTGGCTTCTGGATTTTCTGGGCTTGGATTTGGATTTGGTTTCAAATATCCTTTTTGTTCAGTGCGACTTCCATCAGAAAGAGCGTTGACGTATCTGTAAGTTCCATCTCCGTTGTTCTCATCAACTGACTCGACAACCGTCACTTCCGGTTTCTCTTGAGGACGGGCAAAAGCCACAGCCAAAAAGGCCATCAAAACAACCTGCAAATTTCAATTACAAAACTCCCATTAGAAAATTCACTCCCATTCTCCGTTTTCGGATATTCTCACACACATTTAATTTGCACAAGTCAGCACTACAAAATTTCCATTGGGATTCAGTGAAAAAATGTCCAGCACAATAAAATTTGAGATTTCACTTTGAAACTCAATTCAAAATCACAGCTCAAAAACAATCACTAGGAATTTCAAATTTAAAATCTCCGAATTCCAGACAAAGACCAGACAAATTTGAGGAAATTCACAACTTTTTCACTTTGAGCAAAAACAAGAACACTGACGATGAAATATTTATCCACGGAATCCCAACGGCTGAATTTGCACTTTTCAATGTTTTTGAATGAAATTTCCATGAAAATTATGAAACCAGAATCCACAATTTTGGAATGTTGCACTTACGTATTTGAGCATGATGATTTTTATTTTGAGATTTGTCTCTTCTTCTTCTATTTTGTTGTTGTTGTTGTGTTTGTTGATGATTTGAATTTGATGGTTTTGATGGAATCGGAAGCTTCTTTTATACGTCAAGTGGAAATCAAAAGTCGAAAAATGCCAAGTCCAAAGTCACACTTTTACACTTTTACTCATTTACCCATTTA
>JAQGBH010004764.1:0-15885 GCA_034698265.1 Sminthurinus aureus
CAATAGGTTTTTGAAGGTTTTTTGAAAATTTGAGATTTCGACGATTTTCACCTCTACTATGGCGTAAAGTTAGTCGAATACAAATTAGCGTATTGCGTATACTTGGTATAGAGTGCAACAAGAATGAGCAATAAAAATTGTAAAATCTAAATTGTGAAAGCTTGGTAGAAATCATAATATTTCACATTTCATAACATAGACATTAAAAACTACTAACATAAAATAATAAATCACCTTGTAGTGTTTAGGTGCAACTTCATCATAAGCTATATCAATATGATCTACAATTCGTGACTTGAGCTCTTCTTCTGTTAAACTTAAACAGTTATCTGTCGTCCCACTATTATTTTCATACTTGGTTTTGATAAATATATTAAATTTTGGTAAAAAGGAGCAATTGTACTCTGTTTCTGTGTATGGATAGTAGTTCTATAGTGAAGCAAAAGAAATACACATTGATAATATCTTAATAAATTTATCTTTTAAATAAGATTGTACGGTGCATAGGAATTCAAATATATATATATATAATCCATAACATATGAAAGTCCAGAAAATGTGGTATCTTACCCATGCTTTTTCTTGAAATAAAAAACAACAAAAGTCAAAGGACTATTATATTAATGATCATTCAAATATATTTTATGATGTGACATGAGCAATTTGTCTTCAGTCTTTAAATTGCTATAATTTTGTTGTTACTTACAAGGTAGAAAAGTTATAATGATGTAAAATCTTACCAGTTACGTAGAATACACGAGGAATTACCGCTTGTAACCACGTTGGTAGTCGACTATAAAAGGGAAATATAAATGAAATTATAAAACAAAATACATTGTAAAATTTAGAATTTTGTTTTTTTTATTTAAAATGTGTTTATACTATACTTACCTACTGAGATGAATTCGTTTCTCTGTATATCTTCCTGGACCATGAACAGGATCACTATGTGGTACATTATGAACAACCTAAATGAATCACACATGAAACTCAATTTACATACAAATGTATAAAAATTTACTATAGTGTATTCAACTTGTTTATAATATGTAATAGTACTATAATTTGATAAATGAAAACAATAATTACCTCTACACCTTCTCCATCTGATGACTGTTCATGACTGAAATTAAGAAGAAACTAATATTATATGTATATTTGACATTTAACAAAAATGACAACGCCAAATAAGTAATAAACATTATGATAGTATTTTTACCTGTGTTTCGCAATCATGAACAACTGTCCAACTTGATATTCTTCAGTTGATATTGGCATTGCCACACGATACTCCTTGATAAGCATTTTGATTTTTGATTTTTATAACTAGTCACAATTCTAGAGCACTTAATTTTCCTGTACGTACAAACAAAGTTAAGAATCAAAATGAGATTAATTATGAACAACTTTTTGAAGCATTATATTATATAGAGAGATCTGTTTCTTAAAAAGACAACAAACTGATATAAATTAAATGATAAAAAATAATAACCTTTTTTCGAATCCAGCCGAAGACCAAAGAGAGAGTTACATAAATATGTGGGTTCTAGCATAAAACCTACAGATGACTTAATTCTATCTGAATAACAGCTTTACTATTACATCTACCAACACTGTTTGTACTCGGAAATGTTTTTCTACCATGAATTTGAACTAAATATTTCTTTTAATAATTAATTATTTACGACTAGACACAACCAAACTACGGAGTAAATCAGTCACAAAAAAATACAATTTTTTTCGTCGTGAAAATCTATACTACCCGCTTCCAGGTATAAACCTTGGTCTAACTGTACATTTTACATGCATGCATGCATGTACACATAATAATATAATATACTTTTTTTGTATTATATTTTATGTGTGTGGTTAATTTATATTATGTCCTTCAACCTTCAAGATTTCATGGACATAAGATTAGAGTACTTGTGTAACTAGGTTAAAGGTTAATGACAGGCTTTAATAAGAATGCTTATTTTAAGATACGACGTTTTATCTTGAACTCTAGGTATTGATAAATTGAATATGTATAGACAGACTTTTATTGAGAAAAAATGTAAAAAATCCGTATAATCAAAACGGCTCTCATTGAGAATTACAAACTTGTGTGTAAAATACAGACAAATTATTCGCTGTAATTTAAATGCTACACTATAATAATACAGATAGATATTAAACATTGGTAGTAGTAGTACATTAACTTACTGTATCAAAGCTGAAATTATAACATTGCATATAAATATAGCAATGTGATCCATAAAAATATCAAGTTAACTGAAGTAAAACAACAGATTCTTTTTAATGCACATAATAATACACATATATATATATATATATGTACGTTTTCTAAAACTTCCAACGATGACCACAATTATTACAATTAGCAAATGTCGTCATTGGTTCATCTGCAGATCTGGTTTGAAGCTGTAAAATAGTACAGAGAGAGATGATATTAGATTAAACGTTTAATAATGACTTTGAGTAATAAAATCCTGTACTGCTAAAACATAACAGTTATTTACTACGTATCTCAATCTACTTATTTTACATACCTGATCATAGCTGACTTTATTCTTGCCACATCTAGAACATTTGAGAAGACTGGTTTCATTAGACTGATGCATTGCTAACTGGCTATCTTGGATTCCGTCTCTCCACCACTGGCTTCTCTTTTCTTTCAGTTCAGTATTAGCCATTTCCTACATTGTACACAGATAATAATTAAATATTGAATTTTTCAACAGTGTAATTTCCAAAAAAAATAAACGCTGCTGCAGTAACTTGTAGAAAATCAAATTTTAAATAAAAGAGAAAAAGTCCTTATTCCTTACATCGGGTTTCATTCTAGCCAATTGTTGAGGACTGATAATGCCAAGTAGAAATTTTTCTCTTAATTCTGGATTATTAGGATCCGAAATATTGAAGGTTTTACTCCTTACACAGTCGTTATAATCAAGTCTATTGTCTTTAGTCTCATAAAGTTGAAAAATTTCTTCTTCCAATTCTTTTGCTAATTCTTTAGAATTTTTAGCATCTTTGGGATAACTCAAATCTTCTGTACCATTTTTACCAACTATAACATGATTTTTAAAAGTAAAAATAAACCAAAATAAAATATGCAACATGCTATATTACGAATATTGTATTAGCAAGTTTTAAAAATGTATTATGAACAATATTTAAGTAATATGAATAGATTATACATAATACATATAAGTACATAATTCTTACACTCTTTCCCCTCAATTCTTCTTAATATCATTTTCCTAGTTGTTTCTCTCCAGTCAATTTCTTCCTGTGGCGGTTTTTGTGGCTCTTTTGTTTTGCGTTTTCGTTTTAAAGTAGGTTTAGTAGCAGCAGTAGTGGGCCTTTCTACATGAATCACCAAAGTCCCTGACGACGATGATGATGGCATCTCAGTGTCTTCATGTTCCGATGATGAAGACTCTATTTCCTCTTGTACTATTTCCTCTTTTTCCTTCACTGGCTTTAAAGATTCCTGCTTACCTATATTAAAAAACCCAATGGAGATAAAACATTTTTGCTGTAAATATATAGATGTATAGTCAATGTTTTATAAGATTTAAAATCTTATGCAGTCTCTACCGTAAAAATATACTACTTTTTACTTTTTATTAAGAATAATGATGAACCAAAAGTAACTAGATGTACTAACCAATAGGTATAAGTTTTCTCCAATTTACTATCAACTGACGAGCTTCCTCACTCAAACTTTTATCCGATTTCTCAGTGAGCTTTCGTAATTTATTGACCGTTATACCAATATTAGTCGTTTCAATAATTTCTTTCGTAACCTTCAGTTGTCTTAATTCTTCTAAGGCGTTTTTTACATCACCTAAATCCTACAATATAAAACCATAATAATATAGATTTATATAATACACTCTTACAACCACTTTCAACTTATAAAAGACAACCACATGATAATTTATAATGATAAAATGTACTACATATGTACTACATAGCAGAAGATAACGTTGTGGAAAGTAACAAGTAGCAAATCTAAACATACAATAATAAAATTTAGAATTTACATTTCGATCGATCATTTCCTCTAACAGACTTCGGAGTCTTACAATTTGACCTCTTGTGTCAACACAAATCATCTCGTCATCCGATTCATCTGAAAGTGAAGTCCTGAAATTGAAAAGAAATTATTTTTATACATTTTATAACTTTAAATAAATAAGATGACATGAAACAGAATGCACGTCTTGTTAGAGATAATCAAAACTAGATGATAATCGTAATTAATACTTACATTGTCTTAATCAAAGATTCTCTTAACTCTTAACCTCTGTATTTTAAAGTGTGTGTGAAGAGATTAAACAACAATTAAAATCGCTTATGTTCACATTAGTTCACAGTTATCCTTTAAATTTTTTGTTTCGCGCTCAGTGTCTTGTTCAAATCATTTTTTTGCTTCGTTTTGACTGAATAAGTTGGTTCTCTTGAATTTAATTGTTAATTTAATAATTTATGTGTGTTCATCCATTTAATTGTTAGTTAATAGTTAATCATCATGCCAGGTCTTCGAAATAGGACAAGAAGCCAACCTGATAATAACAATTCAAGTCGATCAGCTGGACATCGAGCTTCGACACAACCACAAAGAAAGGTAACTGAAATTTTTGCTTTATTTTATAAAATTTTATAATCACATATGTAATATATTATATAATGGATCATTTGTGCACATTTTTTATAATTTTATACAATATGAAACATGAGTACATGATTGTAATGTAAAGTGTTGAACTTACTTTTTTAATTTTTTTAATAGAGAAATCATGTCCAAGAAGAGTCATCTGAAGAGTCATCTGAAGAGGACAGTAGAGCAAATGTTAGGTCAAGAGCTAACGGAAATAGCAGAACTGCTAATTCCACAAAAGCGAATGCAAGAAAACCAGCAGCATCAGCGTCAAATACTCAAGATTCTTCTTCTGAAGAGGAGGATAGTAGTGAAGATGATGCTGAAAGATTACATCGTCTTCAACAAGCAAAGAATAGGAAAAGTGTTGCTGACAGTCAACTATTGAAACAGAAGGCCAAAGCTGCATTTACTACTCCAGGAAAAAATGGCTGTTGTATTTCCAAAAAGGAAATGATAACTAATATTCTAGTCTATTTGATGTCTAGACAGAACCGACTAACTCCTTTTACTAGAGCAGAGTTGGTTAAAGATGCTATGAATGGGCAAACGAGAGCTTTTGACTATGTTATAAAAATTATCAACAAGATACTACCAGAGGTAATGATAAACGATAATTATTATTACAACAATTAATACTATTACAAAGATATAAACAAAAATGTACACAACGAATAGAAAGTCTAAAATATTGAGACATTATTTATAATTTATTCCAAAATATTGATTGATATTAAAAATTATGCTATATTGTACTTTAAATTCTAATGTATTTTGTTTCAGAAATTTTTAATGAAACTTGTTGGAAATGATAAAGCTAAAACGAAAACTGAAGGATTTGCATCATATGTATTAGTCAGTTTAGTCCCTACTACAGGTATAACTCAATTCTGATAATTACTAATAATTCTATATAACAGTTAGTAATTCAAATCGACTTCTCACTGTAAAGCTAAAGATAAACCATTTTCTCTACATTTTATTTTGGTGTTTGCTATTTTGTAATTACAGTGATTCATGGAACTGATGATTTACCTAAATCTGATTCGATTAAAGGATTCCTTGGTCTTCTTCTTACTTTCATCTTTATGGGAGAAAGTCCTATTTATGATGGTACGTCAATGATAATTTCCTGTCTATTAGTCCGTTCTTTATGCATTAAAAATAAAACACTACTTTCAATTTTTACTAACATTTTTTTTAGTAATTAGTAATAAAAAATATTATTTGTCTTCTTAGAAGTAATTTGGGCAACAATCACGAAAATGCAATTGGAACCATATACTTGTGCTAAAGAAGGCGATTTACGAAAGTTTCTGAAAACGGTAAGTTTGTTGTACTGAATTTATTTATTTTTTTAAACATATTTTGAAGTGTGTATAAATAATACAATAATTCTTATTTAAACTGTTTTTACAATTTTTTAATACATTTTTTCATTCTTCGTACAGGAGTATATTTCAAAGCAGTATTTGACTGTTGAGGAAGAAGTTTCAATGGATGGTGTTGTCGAAAAATGCAAGTATGATTGGGGTGTTCGAGCTGAATATGAGTTTAGCAAGTTGGAAATGTTAAAACGTGTAGCAAAAGTTAGTATAATGTATATCATAATTCATAATATATAAATATGCATAATGCATTATACATGTGTTTTATTTCTGTTTACTGTTTACCTATTATGAAATTATTATTATTTAGTTGTTTGACATGAACGACTGCTACTGCCAAAATATTTGTAAGGAAGGAAGGACATTTCATAATAATTTAATTATTTATTTATTTTGCACTCTAGAATTGTGGAAATGGAGATATTACAAAGTATAGGACTTATCCAGCTGCTATGAAACAAATGGAAGTACAAGGAGTGGTTTTGAATAGATTTCGCCATGCTGAAGGTATTAGTGATGTTGAATCTGATCGAGGATCAGATTTGGATGATGATGCTCCTGTAGTTGCTTCTCAAAATGTAAAAAAGAAAACTGTCCCCACAAGACAGGCTCCCTCTCCTCGTCGCTCTTCTCCACAAACCTCTTCTCTACAAAATGAACTTCGGTCTAACCGGTCATCTAAGAAGAAGAAACAACAAGTTTTACCAAGTCAGGAAGAAGCAGACGCCGATACACAACCAAATGATCTGGATCATACTGAATCTTCTGAAGCACACTCTTCTGAAGATTCTGATGATGGTTCCCATTTTTTAATTGGGCGACCAAATATCAGTCAAGCTGAAGCCACTGCACATACACAGGAATTGTTTGACAGTGATTAATCAATCAATTGATGATGAAAGATCACCCAGTACGTACGTTTTATGAAATTATCATTTTATTATTTATCTCTTATCATAATATTTCTTTTGTAGTTCAAAGTTAATATAAACGTGTATATATCTGCATTCTGCATGTTTTATATTTTATACTTTAATAACAATAATTTCTTCCGTTTCATATAAAAAAAATATACTTCATTCTGGTTTTTTACTTTTAGTTTTTACTGACCATAACATGTAATTTGTATATTATTATTATATTATATACTTTAGTACTGAATTTCCAATCGAAAACTCTAAAGTCTATATGTGTAAGTTTCTATTAGTAATATCATACACTAATGATGATTAATAATGGGGATTATATTTAGAAACTTTGGAGTTTTTAATGACTTTTGTAACACAGATAATATTTGGCTATATAATGTGATTATTGCATGGAAATATGAAATATATAATAAGTTATTATAAAATATTATGAGTATTTACTTGTTCAAATTTAGGATTATAAAATTTTTGCATTGCAAATAATATGAAAAATAATTCCAGTACATACATTGTACATGGTCAGTATATAGATATTTTTGATATTATATTATTATGATATTTATTACGATTATGTTAGTGCTATGTCATTGTGTGAAGTTTACATTTTAAACAAACAATGCTCAAATTAAAAAATAGAACGATAATAATAATGTTATATTATATTAATTATTTGATTCAATATGTAGAATGAAATGAAAAGGTTTTGATAAATAAAAGTAAAAATAGATGATATAATATTATGTACCATTTTAGTGTATAAAAAAGTAAACCGTAAGATGGAAGACTAGCGTGACATTTTGTATAACATAGAACATAGAACATAGATCAATCAAAAAATGAAACAGGACAACATGTAATTATCATTCTTTCATTATTGGCACTATAAAAAAACAGATTATTTTAGGCCATTACTTCTTCTATTATTATTCGATGTGTAAAATATAAAATGAGTGTATAATTGGTTGAATTTGAACTTTGAACTTTCTCTCATTTTCACTTGTCCTTGCTCAAATTTGTTGTCAGTGATGATAATGTAGATGATAATGTAATATCTTCCTTTGAATTATGACTTGACTGAGACTGTGCTGGAAAATTTAAAGAAGGTTGTAATGGTTTAAGGATTGAATTTGATCTAGTTAATTGTAGAATAGATGTTCCACCGGGTTTTTTGTGCTGTTCTAGGAAATTTACGAAGTAGCTCCATAATTTTGTTGGTTCTGCAGGGTCAATCTTGGGTATCTACAATAACACAATGAAATGAAAAATTGATACATTTTCATATGTAAGTTGTCGATTTTTTCGTATAGATAAAAAGTGTAATTTCTTTTCGAGTAGTATTTTTATCTTATTTTTATTTTTGTACATTACTCACTTCATAGTTTTGACATAAATAAATCCCTGAGTAAACTCCGATAAGAAATGTGATCTGTAAAAAAAGAAAAAAGCAGCGTTTTTATTTCTATCATGTTTATTCTAGTCAGATCGACGTGTTTGCTTTTCATAGTCTAAATCAACGTATTAAGAGTTAAGATAAGAAAAGCTAAAACAATAAATATATATAAATAGAGTATAGAAAATAGAAAATGAATCAAAATACGTCGAGTTTAAATATATAATAGAGAGAAAAGATATTCATCTAGAAGTACCAGGGCGCCCACCAATAAATGTAAGGAGATGAATATAATCAGAACAAAATTCCATATGTATGTGAAGACGGCCCACATTTTAGATTCGGCTTCCTACATGAATGACGTGTGAAGCTGTTCCTCAATTTCAGTGGTTAGATTTTAGATGATCTAGAATCTTGCAGACCTCAACCAGATTTAGATTGCTCTTCTTGAGTCTTGAATCTCGAAGGAAGGAGAATTGGGTTTATATCTGAAAGTTCAAAACCAAATGTGAAAAAATCATAAGTACAATAATCTTAATTCTTTAGTGAGACAAAGTAACAAACGTTATTTATGCAGATTGAATGCAGATAAATATAAATGGTGTGTTAGGAATTTTGGAACAGGAGAAAATCTATACATTTTCTGTTTTCTCTAATCTCCCCGTGTTTTGAATTTTGGATATCTGCAATTCGCAGCTTACGAATCACGAATACACGATGTAGATGAACGGTAAAAGGTAAAAACGTATAACGTATAATACAAGCATGAAATAGGCAAAAACAAATCTTCTTGAATCCCAAATCCCAATCACAATTTCTATGTATTTTGATTTCTGTTGTTTTCTCTGTGCCAATTTCACCTAGTAGCATTTGACTTTCTACCTTTGACTCTCCAGAATCCAGACTCTAGACTCTAGAGAGATATAAATTCCACTGTATTTATGCATTCCTGCATTACTCGTTATTCGTCGTATGTTTTACCTTTTCCAATTTCCCGATTCTCATACTTTTCTTATGAAAGGTTAACTATAAATTTGAACCGTGGGATAAAGAATAAAGAATTGAGATTGGAGGCACTTTCTATATCATCTAATATCGAATGGATATTGCATACAACATTTCTGATGTCTACAATCTACATGCTTCATAGTTCGTAGCTCGTAGGTCAAAACTCAGAACCATGTTAAAAGTGGAAAGGGAACAAAAGATGATGAGAATGGGAATTTAGAATTTAGAATTTTGTCTGAAATTCGTAAAGAAGAAATGAATGCTAAAAGGAAAGGAATTATTGTGAGTGGAAAGTTTTTAAGATTCCATGTAAAACATGTAACGTACATGGAATGGGAACTGGGACTGAGAATGTATCTCTAGGAGATGAAATATCTAAGAATGACAGTGAATGGATGAATAGATGGATCGAATTGGAGAAAGTCCCATTTGACGTTATTTGTATTTTGTATTTGTATTTGTAGATAGATATGTTTCTTGGTTCTCTTGTAATTTTGAAACGACAGACAGACAGAAAATAGAAGTAAGAATGGAACAAGAAGAAGAAGGAGCATGATTCAAGCTTTTATATTAGATTTATGAATGTACATTGTGTTTTCTATTTCCCATTTTACTCTTTCACTCTTCCAGTCTCCCCAAGTGTAGCTATAATACTCAATACTCCACACATAAAATATATAGATATGTCTGTCGACTACAAACTACAAGCTACAAACTGCAACTACAGCCATCAAAACTCGTCTTGGGTTTAATGAAATTAATGAGATCTACTGCCTCACTCGTTCCATGTTCCATGATTCATTCAAGCGAAGAAAAACCTAATTGTACTAAAAAAAAAAGAAAAAGAAGAATGAATCGAGAACAGACTACATACAACCAGAAACCAATGAAAGCTAAGATGAAGAAGAAAAAGAAAAGTTTCTAAAGTTCTTAGCCTCAAAACTCAAACCCTCAACTTACAAACTGTAAACGATATTATATAAATAAAATACCAAGTTCAATGGGAACAATAAAATACACACATAGATATTACTTAAGTATACACACAAAATACAAAATAGCCACAAAATACGATACTGTATACACACTAACTACTCACATTTTATCATTTATCTGTCTTCTGTCTACACATAAAATACAAAAATACAAAAACTAGGATCTAGAATACGATACGAGTAATAAAAAAAATACAAATACAATATTTTACTATCAAGATTTCATTCTATTCCATTCTATTGTATTTCTACAATACAATATATACAATAGATGCAATATAGCAAATAGAAGAGGTTGCAGATTGTAGATACTAGAGATACACAGGACACAAAATCCAAAATACTCACAAAAAGAACTTTTCAACTTTTGTGTAAAAACAACAGTAAAAGTTCCACTATTCTCTTCATCTCATCGTTAGGAGTTTGGGAGTAAACAACAAGTACAAAATATATTTGTGTATAGAGTATAGAGTGCTCTATACTCAATATTTCTTCACTTTAGATTCTAGAGTCTAGACCAAACTCTTGAGTCTTGAGTCTGGATCATGGGTGAATTCATTGAATGAGAAGCCTTTCTTTTGCACTGGGGTATTAGATTCTTTTTTACATTTTACTAAGTAGCAGATAAAATGACGGTGATTAGTTTTTATAAATGGAGGCAAGCATGCACAATGTACAATACACAATACCACTAGTAAGTTTTGTGAGTTCACGAGCGTATAATATTATGTATACACACATTTATATTTATTTACCAATGTAATTTGCAAAGTTTCCTCTTTGAACTTAAATATGAAAAGAGGTATTATATTTTATGAATGGGGAAAGTTTAATTCACTGTCCGTAAATACTAAGTAGTTCCTAGTTCCTAGTATTCATCTGTGTACTGTGTATTGTGTATTGTGTGTCCTGTGTACACATGCATACTTGATTCACTAATTTGACACACTGTCAGACTCCAGTCTCCAGACTCACTCAGTATTCAAAATTCAAAGGGATATTGTATTCTATTCATTTCTTTTTGTGTGTTGAAAAAATTTAAGTAAAAGTAAGTAAACTTACCATTTGCAATTTACACAATTATGTACAATGTACAATTTCTGTAATTATTTTGTTACGAATGAACTGTTCTACTCTATACTCCGTGCTCTCTTTTCTGTTCTACTTTGTGGATGAATGGATGTCAAACGATTTCAACTGAAAACTGAAACTTTAGCAACTGGGACTGGAGAATTGGAGAACCGAGAACTTTACTCAAAAGGATTTAAGCAATGAACTATGGACCATGGTCTACTGTATGGTTTATGGATAATGATAAAAGGTTTAGATTAGAATGATGGAAATAGGAAATACTAGGAACCACACCCGATCCGACTCGATCCATGCTCGAATGTAGAATTCACAATGCACAATGCACAAGACACCAAAACTATCTGTAAATTTGATGCATGTTTTCACGCAGTTAAATAATATTGATAAAATTATTCAGTATTCGAGGAAAAATATCTAGATAGATAATAAAGAGAATAAAAAAAATTGATCGATTCAAAATTCAAATATTCTACTTACATTTTATGATAATATTAGTTTGTTCAAGTTGATACATCTACAATATAATACTTAATATTGTATACTATATGTACACGAACCACGTTTTTATAATAAACTAAATGAGTTCTTTCACTTTTAAATAATATATTTATGATAATTTCCTACGGTCTGCACCACACTGTCAAAATTTCAAGAGAGAAGTTCATTCTTTCTACTTATTTTTTACGAATGTTGTATTATTTGTTTTTCTGTACTCTTCACTCTTCCGTAGACTTCTGTTTGGACTTTTGTGTGAACCAGACGTAGAAATTAACAAGAAGACAGTAGTAGGCTGTAGACTGGAGACACTGATGCATTTTAGTGTGCGTATCTAGTGTCTAGTATTTAGTATCTACAATCTGCATGGTATCTAGTATCTCCCAATGCTATTAAAAATACATATAGGCTAAAAATATACTTTTCCTGTCATTCTTGCTCTTACAACTGCAGTAGATTAACGGTTGGACATGTTCCACGTTCTGCCTACTACATACTTCACACTACACACTACACACATGTGTATTATGTACACAGCCCTTGCCTATGTTTATATTTATATGCATACATATATGTATCTAATATCCCCAATCCAATTCAATCCATTCCACGAAACAAACATGCATCATATGATTTTATATTATACTCCACATGGGAATTTCCGTAAACTCGCATAAACACACGAGTAATAATAATGATAATAATAATAATAATAATGATGGTAGTCTACTGTACAGTTGTAGAATGTAGAATGTACAATATACAAAGTAAAAACTCGGGAGAGTTTAGGGTTTTAGGGTTGAGGAAACCTGAAGAAGAAGAAGAAGAAATGTGCATCTGTTTAGTTCAAGTTTCTTGTTCATCTTTTTTTTTGTTCTATTTTCGGACTCTTTTACTCTTCTTTCATCTTTTTCTTTCATCCTTTCATAATGAGGATGAAAGTTTCCGACAGAAGGAGGAGACGAAGGAGGAAACTTTTATAATAATCTTAGATAAACGAAAGCTAAATATTTACTACTTGTGCTACAGTTTCTAGTTTTTAGTAATAATTACACACAAAACACCAACAAAAAAGATAAAAGATGAACAACATGAGAAAAGAAGGAAGTGGAAGACGTTTTACTTTTTACATGTGCCACAAAAGTACCTATGTATTTAGAAATTTCCGTTGGCAAAGTTTTCTGGTCGGTGGTGGTTAGTGGTTAGTTGTAAAAAAAGAAAACTTACAAGTCAATATCACAAAAGTGCTGAGTGTTGCACGGTTTATTATTTATTATTTTTCATTATTATTTAAAATTTCTCATGTTTCAGGTTTTATCATGCATTTTGTATTGGTATTATGTAGACAACTTACAACGTGATGAAAATATTAAAATAGGAATTTAGGATTAGGAATTAAGAATATTCTCGTCTCTTTTTCATGTTGCGTCTTGTTCTTGTTCTTGGTCTTCAAAAATTATATTATGCCTAACAGACAAAAGATGGAGAGAAAGCAACTCGAGACTTGTGTTTGAGCTTTGAGCTTTGAGCTTGACTCTGTACAAGAAACTTTGGAATTTATACACAAACCCTCATTTCTCATTTAGTATTTAGTACAAATATAAAATAGAAAGGGAAAAGGAAAGTCTCTTCATTTTAGTCAAAGAACTACATATTATACATTACACATACAAAATACAAGCCATAAACCCTAAATTTGAAGATGTGAAAATATACATGTAAATCTTTAGACCGTAGAGTACAGAATACAGAAGCATGGTGATGGTGATGATAATAATAATAATGGTAATAATAATGCCTTGTGATGAAAAAGATGGACTTAAATCCGAGCACCTGAATGTTTTCCCATTGGCTTGGCGTGGCATGTCATGTCATGGTTGAAAATTGAAAGGCAGTAGGAAGAATTTACATTTGAAATTCAGTTTTCCATCTACCATCTACATAGTGTATAAATATACGGAATACGGAATTCAGTAGATTACAAAGACACAGATATTCTCATTCTCAGCCATCATTTCAACTTTTGTGCATGCAGATAATAACAATATATTATGTATGTATATGTATCTAGTAATGTGCTGGTAGCTGGTATCGATACACATTTGACATAGTTTCCTTTTGATAAAACTCTTTCCTTCGTCGCTTCTCTGTTCACTGTTCACGTGAGACTGCTTTGACTTTGGAATTCGGCATTCGGAATTCGGAAAACATACAGAATACAGAATGCAAGAATATTATACAAGAGCATTGTAAATGGTAATATGTATTTTCTTACCTACATATTATATTTTATTATATTATTATAGATTATAGTACTTGCTATTTTGAGAATATTTGGAACTTGAATTGAAACGGAAATCCGAAATCTGGAATGAATCCGGATTTTGAATTTAGAATTGCCTCACTGGGTCTTTTATGTAGCTACATACAAAAAATACTGTGTCTTTCCGGATTAGAGGATTAAAGGAATGTGATTGTGATGGAAGAAAAGGCAAGAGGAAAGGAATTCTCCAGTTTTCACCGCACAATCCTCAATCCAAAATCCACCGTTCGTAGTCCGTAGGCAGGAAGAAAAAAACTATCATCAAAGAACCGTTTCCTCACACTAGCACTTTTATTCAATTAAATCGGAACCCTATAGATAGATACACACATATACTTAACATATATGTACATGATCCATTATATCCTTTGCCATTGTACACCTGTTCTATTTTCATCTTTTCCCATTATTCTATGTAGACACAGGTATCTGAGATTTGAGATCTGCGATCACAAAAAGTACCTTGGTGAAAGGTGGATTGAGAAAGGGGAAAAGGGTGAAGAAAAGGATCTCGGAATCTATTTTTAAAAATGTAATAATATGAATAACACCGAAATTCAATTCAAATGTAGCTACATACATATACTTTTAAAATAGGTACTTATGTATTGTGTATTATATGTATTATATTATGGTTCCAAACTCATGTTAGAGTATACGTGTAACTTTTTGCTGTACGACTCTAAAGGTTCAAAAGACACAATAAAAAATATTATATAATATAAAAAAATCTATAAGCTCTAAAACCTAAAACCATAAAAGAAAAATCCTGTGATTTGACAAAATACTTGTTTTCGTAGCAAAAGAGTTTAGAGTTTAGCATAAAAAAATAAAATAAAAACTTTCATGGGGTTAGTCTTGTTAGGAATTCAATAGAATTTTGAATTTGTATGACACGTCATATTTTTTACCTGTAACCTGTAATACTGAAAAATATCATGCATAATGCATATAATGCAAGGTTATAAGCACCTGGATTATTCAAGATCAATACTCACAACTCAAAAGGGATGCAAAAAATATACTCTTTCAGCAGAGACACTTTCACCTTTCACCTTCATTTTTCTATACCTTTCCTCCCATATTTTCCATAAAAATTGTAACTTGGAACAGGTTTTGCAGACTGTAGACTTCGATTGTAGAAAATTTACCATTTACAATTTACAATTCAATGTTCAATTCAATTCTGAGAGTGAAAAGGCTCAAAACTCAAAAGGAGTGTTTCTAATGAAAAATAAATAGAAAAATACAATCGAATCTTGTGAATAGAACACATTCAACATTACGCATTACACGTTACACGTGCTGAAAATTGGAAAGAGATTATAGTACCAACTTTCTGCCTTGAGTTTCTTAAATAGAAAAAAAAGTCCTCAACTTTCACTTTCATCGTAAACTTTCAAAGTCTCATAATATTCTGAATTCTGAATTACACGTTGAAAAACATTTTTCCTATGCACTGTGTACTGTGTATTACATTTTACATTTTATGATTATGTACACTCACACCTCACACCAGACATGATCTCAGGGTTGTTGAAAAAATGTGGTATAAATTAAGGTTTCGTTTTTGATTCACAAATCATGAATCAA
>JAQGBH010004765.1:0-15882 GCA_034698265.1 Sminthurinus aureus
AGGAACAAAGAGTAAAGAGTAAAGGAGCTTTTATAATTTTTCTAATTATTTGCTGTTCCATTTCCCTCGGGAGTGAATAAATGAGAGGACTCGATGAATGTTTGTAAACGAATAGGATGTAAGAATTATGGAATGTTCCCGGAAATGTTTCCGGGAACATTCCCGACTTATGGCAGCAACTCGATACTCGATGACTCCACGACTTGACAACTTGAACTATAAAGCGAACAGTTAGCTGAAAATGTGTTTGAAAGAATAAGCACACCAAATTTCGTTGGCTTTGTGTGTGTGTAAATATTAATATGTAAATAATGTAGAATTGTAGATAAATGCTGGTTTCTGTGGATCGTTCAAATATTCGTGTACAAAGTTAATAAAACATAGAGATGATAAATAATAATAATTATTTCCTCCTTGGTCCCGACTGAATTAAAATCAGGATTGTGAAAATCAAGAATCAAGTGTCATTGAATTTTCAAATGTCCAATTTTCCCATTGTCTATTTTTTGAGTTGAGAGTCCAGAATCGAGCGAATATGAAATAAGAGCAGATTTTCACGTCATGATATTTATTAAATCACCTTTTGTCTTTTGTCTCGTGTAATTATCATATAATTTTTATCCTTTTGTTAGGTCGTTGTCTGACCACTTGAATTTGTCACCGGCCCATTGTTTTTTCTATCCTATTTTGTGTGAATAATTATTCAACGTGATGTTTCATGTTCTACTTTGTGTGGAAATCTGTATGAAACATGAAATGTCGATATTTAATCTATGAAAAACACTGTGAACTGTGAATAGAAGTTCAACTCAGAATTGGAATGGAACTGAGATAAGCCCGTTTAAATATTGAGTACGCGTAAAATACGCATCGACTTTTGTATTTTGTGTTTAACCGTAAATATCATCATTTTCCTCCGTGCTCATTTACTATTTACTATTTACTATTTACACAGCCACAGTTAAAAGTAACTGCGACTTGTGACTCAAATCTCAAATGAAATGAAATGAATGAGCCAAAGCCACAGAAAGGAAAACACATGAAAAAATCTCTGTTTATGTAATTCATAATCTTTTAACTTTTATTCCCATTTGGATTCACTTAATAAATAGAAAATACGATAAAAAAGATGAACTTTTTATGCACTCCGTTCTAATCCTCAATATTTACATAACAATTAGGTATTACTTTTGAAAACAGTGCACAAAAATTCATAAGCATCAAAACATCAAAACTCAAAACGGAAGTAATGAAAGATGATAATTAAGTAAAAAAATCAAGACTACGCCAAAGTACAAACAAAACAGCTGATTTTTTTAGCGCAAAGAGAGATTAAAAATCAGCAACCCAAAATCCAAAGAAATAAGCCGGGAGTTTGGTTCTACTATTTCCGGATTTCATAGTAAAGATGGTCCATGAGCTTGAAAGCATATTTTTCACTGAGCGAAAGCGTCGTCTTGGACAAGGCCGAAGACGCCGGAAAAAGTGACAAATATTTCAGCCCTGTGAAATTACAAAAACCAAGAAAAATTTATGACTGAGATGAAATTATTGGAAACAAAAATTCTTTTACTTGTGTCTCAATTCGAGATTCTCAATCAGGCTCACAACAATTCGTTTAACAAATAGTTTTGCTTTCACAAATACTCTGATTATTGATTATTGATTACCTTTGAGGTCCAAAATTGATGGATTTTCCCTCTTTGGCACCAAATTCAAATCCAAATCCAACTTTTCTTGAGCTCCTTCATTTCCCGCCAATTTTTCATTCTCCATGAAATCATAAAGACGGATGCAATCCTCCCCTGAAAATCCGGTAAAACACGCATCCACATTAGGAAAAGCATTTGCTGGAGCATCCATATAAATCTGTAGATCCAAAGACTCGAGTTGTTTCAAATGAGTCCAGATGGCAGTGCCTACTTCCGGAAAATTTTGTAATGGCGCGAATGCTCCGGTGATTACAAATTCCTTCAAGTTTGGACACACGAGAGAAATCCGAGCGATAACCTTTTTCGTCACTTCATCACCCCTGATCATAAGAGTCTTCAAATTTGGAAGACTGGAGACAGATTCGTCAAGGGGGGAAAAATCATTCCCTCTCAAATCTAGAACAAAAAAGCGGCAAAAAGTTATTCATATTTCAAGGGGGGAAATTACAACAAAAAGTTTAATTCAATATCCGGAAACGTTCATCGTAATTTAATTTGGTACAAATCGAAAGAGAATGAAATATTTACCAAGCCTTTGCAAAACGGGGAAAGTTTCCGTTAGATTTATTCCGGAAGGAAAGGCTGTGGCTTTAATTCCATAAAATTTAACGACACGCAATTTGGCGAGTTTACTAAATTTTGGAAGCTCAAGATCCGGTAGAAATCCCAAATATTGCATGTCCAGTTCTCGTAAAGTATTTTTGCTGGCCTGGAAGAGATTGGAGAGAAACTGTGCAACATTCCGTTTGTCACTGGGATCTTCAAACCTCGCCCAATTTTCCAATTTCAGAGTTTTCAGTTTGAATTCCAGGGCAAGTGGAAATGGGTGGTTGAGTCTGGACAAAAGTTGCTCGTCCAAATTTATTGAGGCATCTTGAAAGCAGTGGAGTTTTCCTTGTGCTTGAAGAAATTGGAAATTTTGCAGGTTGTCAACAGGAACATCACTCATATTAGGGCGCACAATTTTTTGTAAATTGGGAGAGGCGCGCAGAAGACCCGTGAGGATTCCGGCGTTTTCTCCAAAGGAAGAATGATCCACATGAAGGACTTTGAGATGAGGGAGTTGAGCTTCGACTCCCGGGAACAGTTGAATGTTCAATGAAGCAGGAAGAATTTCTAGGATCCTCAGGAAGGAAAAACGATCAACTAGATGAAAATACTGCACTCCAAATTCCCGAAGATTTGGCACTCCAACCAACAGCAAATGTCTCAATTTCCCTACAAACTCCAGCAGCTCATCATTATTCGAACTAAAGTGAGCTTCTAGTTTCAAGCACTTGATGGTTCTTCCAAATTGAGAAAGGAATTGGATCCAATGTGGGTCGTAAAATACAGCTTTTTCAAAAAAACGAAAGCGGAAGTGAGTGTACAACGGCGTTTCATCAAATTCAAAACACTCTGAGAAATTTTCCAAGGTTGCGTTTTCGGGTTTCCCGAGAATTTCCATGTTTCCAGTTTGAATATTTTTAATGCATTTAAAAACAACTTCCAAGTCATCCCTGGATTTGAGAATGTCACGAGCAATCCTGTTCCATGTCTTATCCACAAGCCGGAAATTTAAAAGATCTTTACTGTCCGAATACCCCAGAAATTTCATCAGCACCTGCACAGAAAATCAAAAATTTCAATATCCTGTTGTACACTCAAAAAAATGAATTACGTTTTGTTTTGCTTTCGTCACAAAATCATGTGTTACGACCTCAAATCTTTATACAAGTAATTAAAATAAAAACAGTATTTTTCACCTCTTCAGGCAAGTTCTCCATCTTTCGTTTATTCTTTTGAGCCTTGAGCTTCTTTGTAATGGAAAATTGTGAGAGAAGTGGTTGCTCTCTCTTCTCTGTTTATCGTCCAAATTGCCACTAAATCAAACACATGGACAAAATTACAGTTGTTCTCTCTCCAATATTCATTCTCTGTGCTGATTCGTCCTTGGGTCGTCTTTTTGTAGTCGTTGGTATTTTTTTTGAATACAGGACGACAAACTTGAACAACGTTTTCTTACTCTGTGCTTGTAGATCGGATGTTGGATATTTGATGCCACATTTATGCGTCATGGATAAATTCCAGCGTCCGAATAATGATAGTTTTATGCACGTTTCATATTTGGTGTGTAGACTGTAGACGTTGCACATTGCAGATGTAATCAACAGCGTAGAAAGGAGAACAGAGAAAGATGATACGTTGAACGTTGAAAGTTGGTGATAAGACAGTTTCACATTTCAATTTTTACAATCCAACCTCAGCAAAATAAAAATACCGTACAAAATACAAAATACAAAAGTGGCAGGAGAAATGTGCAGACTTTAAAACGGATACATAAAATTTAAACAGATAAAATCTAATGAGTGGAAAGTAGCTCGAGACTCGAGACACGATTTGTTTTAGTCTGCGCTGTTCTGTCTTCTGTGACATGAGTATTATTTCTCTCTCTCTCTCTCTCTTCAACCGATTTAATTATGAACGCTTTTTCTGGATATCCAATGAGTCATTGCCATTCTCTGCACGGACAAACAACGGACAGCGTACAAATATACATTTATGATTATTGACACTGATTTTTTACTTTTGCCAAAGTCAAAAAGTTTCAGTAGTTTTTTTCCATTGGATTAATCTAGAAAAATGAAAAAATGGACTAGCATAAAACTGTACAGAGTTTATATTGTACATTGTACAGCGTAGACATGGTCAATGGTCAATACTGATACTAGGAGTTTAGCACTAATATTTTTGGTTAATGACAGGCTTTATGAAATACAATGAATCTTGGCAATGTTTCCGGAAATGTTCCCACTACACGAGCAATGTAAAATGCAATGCAATTCTCAGTCCTCTCAATTTCCTGCGATTTGTGTTGATACGCCTTTTCACAAATGTACAAAGTGTTTACACACTAATAAACTAGAGTAAAAAATATAGGATTCTAGTGATACTCTCAACTCTCAACAGACACAAAATAAGCATCAAAATTTTACAAAAGCATCCCGTTTTCTCCTTCCAAATTCACATTTTTGTAATTGAGCTCTTTTCAATGTTGGTAAATGAGTAGCAAAACGATTCTAGTTATTCAATTCAAACATTTTCCATTTCAAAAACTCTGATACTTTTCTAAATACTATAGGTATACTATAACATGTAATAAAGGATGACAATTAATAATATTTGGAATTTGGATGCAACTACAAACTACAAGGTATTTTTGATGTGGGAATCAGTTTCTCCTGGTCAATACCATTATTTTCCACGGGGATGGATTTGGTTGACGGTTGAACTAGAATTACATGAGCTAGAAAAACAGCTGACTTGCGTTGCTTGGTTGCTTTCCTTTTAAACACAGATTTGAGTTTTGATTGAGCCTTCGGCCCGGCTTCATAAAAGAAGACGAGAGTGGCGGTGGCGATGAGAAAATCAAAGACAAAGAAAATTAAATGAATATGTGAATTGGCAAAGGAGAATCCTCTGACCTTGTCTTCCCGCTCTACAACTTTGGGGTCAACCAAAAGCACGGTCGAATTTGGTGGTGACTTGCCCTCAGGGTTTTCTCTGTTTTCATGCTTTTTATTTCTTTTTTCTTGCCCCTCCGTCTCGCTCGAGTTGATTGGCTGACCTGGCTCTTGACCTGACCCTGGAATTATGACAGGGGCATCCGCTTCCTTGCTGTGCTGAATCAAGAATTTAAATTTTTCCAACCGCTCCCACCACCAGAAGATGACAGAGCTGAACATGATTTTGACAGCTCTGTCAAGGAAATCTGGATCCAATGGTTTTAATTGAAACCGGACATAAAATCCCTTTTTCTTGATTCGTCGCTGTGGTCGCTGGATCTGTGAGCAAATTTGGTAGTGACGTTTTGCCCCATCTCCCTCTGAAATACTTTCCAAAGTTGATGCAAATCCTGTTCTCGGAAGATGAGGGCCGTTTTGGGGTAGTGCAACACTTCACGAATCAGCCCACCAACTTCTGCAGGACAAACAATCATTCTTCGAGACAGCAGTCGAACTTTCCTGTCGTACTCGCCACAGGCTTCATTTGCCTTACAGTTGCCTAGGCCAAATGGACGATTGAGGTCTGTACAAGATTGCTGGCAGATGTAAAATTGTCGAATAAAATCCTCCTCAAAGGGAGCTCAAAAAATCAAGAGCGTGTAGAAGAGGCTGAAGAAAACTCCTTTGTACTCGACCCGCTTTTCAGGCTCACACCCAAAATTTGCTTGAGTGTAGTAGACAAAAAAAATCATTCTCCTGCACAACAAACTGCTCAGACTTTTCCCAAAGTGTGGTCCAAGGATAACTAGACACATGAAAAGGATTGAAATAAAGGATGAGTATGAAATTTTTCATTGCATACATATACAGTACTATGTAATTTGAAATATGACTCTAGATCTACATCTACATCTAGATCTCCAAAAATGAACTGGATGAGAAACTGGAACGCCAAATATTCAATCGGCTCTTGATCCACAATCAGATCAAAGGAGCGTTTGGCCTTCTTTGCTTGCGGATTTTTGAAAAAATTGTAAAGTCGGCGTTTCGCCAAAATCAGATGAGTAGAATTTCGGGACTTGGCCATTTTTGTTAATTTTTCTGTGGCTGTTTTAATTGAACTGTGATATGATGGTTTGTCATCCGTCTTCATTTTTTGTGCAAAAAGTTGCCCTTCATTTGTTTTGTGATTGTGAGGCTGATGTAGTTGGGCTGTCGATGGATAGAAATTAAGTTGCATCGCCTCCAAATCAAAATCAAAATCAAGGTCTCCGCCTTTTTCTAGACTCTGTTGCCCGGGGAAACAAATGGGGCAAATGAAGAGGACGCTGTGGATTTGGAGATCTCGAGGTTGGACATTGGCGGGTGGAATAGGAAAAAATCTATGGGTAAGTCTCACGTAGAATATTAGACCCAGGTGATTCAACAGATTGGACAGAACAAGGATATCTTTTAAATCGCCGCGGGGTTTCAAATCTGATTCAAACCGAAAAACCCACGTTTCCTCCGGCTTCAAAATCCTACTGCCTGAGCCCGCTTTCGACCAGGCAAGAGATGACGATTTATTCATGGGGCTCACATAAAAAAAACTACTTGTCAGAGTCTCGTAAAACTTCCGGGTACTTGGTTTAGTCCTGTACGGGTATTGCATCATCCCGATGAAACAAAGCACATTTTTTGCATGGGCCGCCCATCAAAGGGGTTTAATTTGGATTACGGGTCAATTCTACTTTTGAGATCAGAACCGGAACCAGAGAAACTAGCAAGGATTTTTGGCGTATTTTGAAAACCGCTGTAATCAATCAAGTCCGCAACCTCTTTGTTATATTTTGGATGCCAATAGGAAAGTGACCAGCAATTTTTCTGTTCTACTTCTTTAACCCACTCCTCTACAAATTCTGGTTCCACCTTCAAATCTCGATGACGATCCTTGCTTTTAATTCCAACCCCTTCTACCAGCACTAGCATTTCAAGAAGCAAGATTTTTGATAAAATTGTGCAAAAAACAAAAACAGACATTTTTGCGAGTTTTTAGCTTCAACTAAAAATTCAAATTGGAACACGAAAAATGGGAAATTTCAACATTTTTTTCACATTCAAGTTCCAGAACAAGAACTTAAATTTTACAAGTTGGACGTTGAACATTGAAAATTATTGATTGAAAAAATATGATGGTACAATATTCTGCAAGAAAGTGTGTTCAAAATGTTCAATGTTCATGTTGAATGTCGCATGTCAAGTGGATTTCCGTGTTTAAATAGGAAAACGAGTAAAATAAATGGATTAATTAAAGGTTAAAGGTCATTTTCAAAGAACGTGCACGTGCCTAGTTTTTTCGAACCATGGCTCGAAAAAAATCCATTAAATACCATTCCAAATTTCCACCTTTCCTTTGCACACTTTCAAGAAAATCCCATGGTTTAAAATAAATGCACCATGTACAACTGCTATTTTGCGGGGTTCAATGTTCAATGCGCCGCATAGAATACTGTTCGTAAAAAATGACCAGGTTTTTCATGTGCATTGACATTGTTCAATTTGGGTGTATTTTGTATTTACTTTACGATGCGATGCGATGTGACAGGAAGCATTTATTTAGGATCAAGTAATTCATCTCTCTGTCTGCGGCAATTTATGAATAGGCAAATTCAATCAACTTTAGTCATTATTTGTGGACAATAAATGATGGAATTTATTGTCAATACTTGTGAATATGCAAGTGTAGTACCGTACAAAATAATTTTTATTCACTCACTTCATTGAAATTCATTCAGTAATCGAGATTTTCATTTTTTTATGCATTTTTTGCCGATTTTGCATGTATTCAGCGTTTTAATCTTACTTAATTTTTCAGGTTCTCTTAAAATTTCCAAAGTTGAAGTTGGTGAATGAATTTTGAAAAAATAAACAAGGATTTTGAAAAAAAGTCATTGTAAAACCAGAAACCAGAAACGAGAAATGAGAATGGAGATTTCTTTTATCCTTAATATTTTGGTCTGTGCGTGGCTTCTTCTCTCCACTGTCATTTTGGAGGTTCTATTTCTTGATAAAAAAAAACACTAGAAACTACCTACAACATTTAAATTTTATATCAAAGGTTAATCAAAAGAATCTAGATTGAAATAGAAATTTGAATGTAAAATCGCTTTTCCTTTTGACTTTTACCTACTTTTCAAGACGACCCTGGCCAAGAGACGCAAAAAAGAAGAGAACAGCGACGGACAAAAGGACGTTGACGTTATTCAAACAACCTGGGACATGGAGGAATGTCAAGGAGCTTTTCGACAGTATCCCAATTTTTGATATTGACTGAATCTGTAGTTTTGTCCTGTTTTTTTTTCTAAAAACTGTCAAATGACCTCTTTCAGCTGAATAATAATTAAAAGTGTTATGTAAGTACAAAGTTGAGACGCACCGCGCTCTGCTCTCTAATACACGACAAGAAATGCCTCTTAAAGAAACTGGAGAGAGATGGCTGTGGACAATATGTTGAGGCATTGGCGGTGGACTTGGCCAGAAGCGGAATTCCCTTGGATCTCCACGGTTAATTTTTAATTCTCTTGAGTTGATGATTAATTAACAATCTTGATCTTAAGTAATCCGTGGATTTTAATCCGTTTTAATAGAGAAATGCCCACATCGTGCATATGAAAAGGACACTTTGAATCTCTACTGTGGTGCTGGTAGTGACAAATTAAAAATTACAAGAGACAAAATAAAAGTGACATGCAAAAATCAATATCTTGTCTCGAAATAATTTTACTAAAACTAAACACTAAACATGACAAAATTTTACCCGTTAATTTCAAAATTCCAAGTACAGATATTTTACTCGAGTTTTTTTGGATTTAAAATTTCCACGTAATTTGGTAATTTGTAGGTGAGGTTGTGCATGTGATAGCTGCCGTTTTTGGCAATGAAAGATGCCCGGGACAACCAGATTTGGATTTGGCTATCATGCAACGTTTGTATGTTCCATACAAAACAATACAAAACAAGTCAAATTTACACGAGGAGTCAACTCTCGTTTTAATAATGATTCAAAAGTCCAAATTCCTAATTCCAAATTCCTAATTCCAAATTCCAAATTCCAAATTCAAAACGAGTGATTCAATTTCAAATTTCCAATAATTGTTCCATGAATACAAAATGTATAAACATGTTCTAGTTGTGAAGGATGACCGGGCTGCAATGTAAACGCTACTGTGGAAAATTTTGGAGAGCCCTGCTCTGACACACCAAAATATCTCGAGGTTGAATATACATGCAAAACGGGTACGTCAACACGAAACAGAAGAAACTTTCAAAAGTTTCAGTTTATTCCAAATATTTTATTTGGTTCAAACTTGAAACATGAATATTTTATTTTATTGTGGAACAGAGAGACAGACAAACATTTGTTTTGATTTTGATTTTGTAGGACAAGAGCTGTCAAAGGCGGAGCGGTCAATTTTCGGCCAGTTAGATTGCGTACGTCTTTCTGTTTAATAGCTTGAGCCAGCTCCAAGCTATTTTCCCCCATGATTTACCATTTTACCATTTTTATATTTACAATTTAGAGGGATGCGCCCAGAGAAGTTGAAGGAGTCAAGTGGATTCGAGCATCACAAAATCTGACTGAGGCTCCGTTCGCAGTTCTCCAGAGTAACTTTTGGGAAAGAGGTCAGCTCTGCTCCTTTGCTCTTTGCGCTTCGTTTCCTGTCTAAAACTAAAAGTATTTGTCATTTGTCACAAAAAATAATGAACACAGCAACAAAACCTTGGTCAAACTTTTCACTTGTGATTAAAGAGCTAAGAGTTGAAGCAATTACAGCATTTTTTTCATCTTGATTTTTGATCTTTTTTACAGTTGCAAAAAGCGGAGGTATGAAATATTTAATTAAATTTAGTAAAAAAAATGTTATTAATATATTATCCAAGAGATTATGTAATGCGGTAAGATTTGATTAAATGGAAAAGGTTGAATGACTTGAATGGTGCACAGTTTTATATAGTGCGTTGGAAGAAGAGGACATGAGGATAGAATGCGATGACAATGCAATGGCCGGATTGATATTACTTGGGCATTTTGGGGAAATGGAGAAAAATCATGCTCAGGAAAAAATTCAGATTTGTTCGCTCTTCAAACGTTGTAAGTTGTGATTTGTTCAATATTTTGATGCGTTGAGGCTGTATACTGTGTACTGTGTGCAAGTTGTTGTGTGATTCACTCAAGTACAGATGCAGGGAGAGATCTAGTTGCGATATAAAACCATTGAATGACTACTTTGGTGACCCCTGCTACAACACACCAAAATATTTGGAATTCAAGTTCCAGTGCTTAAAAATGAATCAAACTCAAGTTCAAACTCAAGTTCAAGTTCAACTGGAAAATCCAACAGCGCAACGTGGAAATGGGTTGACTTTACTCTTGAATTTCGTCGTTCCGGACCTCCGCGGACAGCGGTAAGAGTGGGCGTTGAACGCACATTCAACATATTGGTGGATGGAACAACTTCTAAAGGAAAGGTAGTTTCTGGCAAAGTGTATTTTAACTCCCAACAAGTTCAGGCCTTCCTGCCAGTGGATAGAAAAGAACAACTCCGAGATACTTTTCAGGTATAAAAATACAACATTTTGAACAGTTTCTGGACTCTTCCTTGGTTAAACATTGAAGGGTCAAGGGTCAAGGGTCAAGGGTCAAGGGTCAAGGGTCAAGGGTCAAGGGTCAAGGGTCAAGGGTCAAGGGTCAAGGGCCAAGGGTCAAGGGTCAAGGGTCAAGGGTCAAATGATAGCAAAATACTGAAAGTATCTCCAATTTTCTCTCTATAGATTTTAACAGATCCACATGAAAGATTGCAATGGGTTAAATTCTCAGTTGGTTTGAAAGGCAAGTCTTGTCCTGTCACCGTCAGAACAGAATCCGGAGGTCAGGACGTCATGGTAGGACGTCATACCTTTGATTCTAAGATTTACATGGGCCAACTTTTTCCGAATTCAAAAACCCTGGTTTATTACCGCGGTGGTGAACAAATGACCACCAGAGACTTTGACATTCTCATTTTCATCAATCAGTCAATTGGTGAGTGAGGTCAACTTAGAAAACTGTACAAATTATTTCTAAACAAGTAAGCGCGCCCGTCAAATGCCGGGCCAAAATTGAGCTCTTTCAATAAATTTCTATTCAGTGGCCGAGAGAAAATTTTTGTATGTTAAATAAATCCGGGTGGTTTTGTTAAGGATTGTTTTATTTTTATTCTTAGTGACTTGTTTTGTTGATGTTTTACTAGCTGTACAACCAGAGCAGTTAGCCCGTGTGAATGAAAACGAGCAGATAAAACTGGCGTGCGACAAAGATGGCGCTCTAATCAGCGTTATCTCTACCTTTTACGGCAATAAAGAAATCAAAGGATGCCACGCCAAATTTCATTGATTATGTTGTCAATCAAGTGGTCAGTCTACTCGTCACACTCCCACGATAAAGGACAAGAGGAAAGAGCTCTCATAGATTCCAGCAATCGGCGTCCAACTGTTCATCACTTAAATGTTATGAATCCAAAATGAAAACAAAACACTCGATTTTGTTCTGTCACCTGTCACACGCCACTAAAATTAATGCAAACAAATTGGGATGCAGTTTTACTTGAAGAAATGATTTTGTAAAAACGTCTCGAGTCTGGAATAATATTTTAATTTGAATAAAGCAAAAGACTAAAGAATTTGATTTATTTTATTTTTGATTTTTGGTCTCTTTACATTTTAAAAATGTTGTGGGAGTTTTCAAGCGGCTCAAAACTACAAACTCAAAACTCAAAACTATTTCACTCAAAATTAAAATGGGTTGTTTATACGCCGATAATTTTTTACTCTCGTTTCTAGCATCTACCGTTGTGAAACAAACAGATCTGAATTTGTTATTGTTGTTGTATTTGGGATTCGAAACCAACATATTTTAATTTTCTCATCCCTCGTCCTTTGACCTTTGATATTTTTATTTGAATCGTGATTAAATTAATCATATGACATGAACACAAATGTTTTACTGCTGTGATTTTTAATCGCAATAGATTTCAAGAAACTGACCGTGAATCCGTATTCCAGATTCCGGAGAGAAATTATTGGACCAAAAGTATTTATTTTCCAACGAGCTGAGCTGAATTAGCCACGAGTTTGCTTTCAAGCTCATGCGGAATCTTCAACTAAATGAAGATTGCAAATAAATTGATCACTATTAATTGACTATTGACCGCTGACAATGTATCAAAGTATCCACTTTCTCAGGAGTTCATCAAATTTCTTGCTCCTCTTAACTCAAATGACGTTGTATTTTTGTAAAAAAGTATGACATGAACAGGGAACAGCGGAACAAGGATTTTGTGTTTCTCAAGTTCAACTCAACTTGTGACTTGGACATTTTATATTTTAACGTGTAAGTAATCTTTGAAATTTAAAATTTCAAGTGAAAAAATTAAATGAACAAAACTCAAGTCTAAGCAAAAATCTTTATTACAACCGCAAGGGCAAGAGAAAGCATAAAAGAAAATTTTGATGAAGTAAAACTCATTTTCATCTTGTTTTGAGTTGACGGTGCTTTTCGCTAGTCGTGCGCCACTTTTCTCGCATGCACCAGAACATTACCATATTTTTTATTCAGCATAATATAATTGCAATGACAAGGTGATTATAATGAACATCTATCGTGGGAACGTGACGAGCAGACTCACCACATTTTGAAATACAAAGTCCACAAAATTCGGTGTACTTTGTCTCTCGAGCGTGTGAAAACTGCCAACTTTTACTCCAACGTCTCGAATTGCCCAAACTTCTCGCTTCATTTCCTTAAGAAAACCAGAGCTTTCATTTGTACCATCAGCAGTTGAGCTTGAATTTGATGTTGTTTTGTGAGCAGAGAGCAACAACTGCGTTTTCAACTGCTTCATTTTCTCGGGAATTGAAAAGGCTTTTTCATACAGAATTCCATAAACCAGAGTTAAGACGATGGCCATGTAAAGAGTGAAAGCAGCCAGAAACGGGAAACCTGCACCATGCCGAATGGTGAAAAAATAAAAGAAAATTGAAATAGACAAGCATATTAGTTTGAAGGCAAAAATGCAGGGAGGAAAACAGCGGTTGAAGAGCTCGATGAAAACCTCCAGCTCTTTCATCTCCTTGAGAATCTGACGGAGAATTCAAACTTCTCTCTTCATGTTTCGATTTTGGAGTGGACGGCGCTGGATTTTTCCCTCCAAATTTCTACATCAAATTGCACACAATTATTTTTTAAATGCAACGTTCAGCGCTTTTGAAGATACAGTTCAATTGAAAGTACTTGTGACATGAATCCAAGTTCAAAATTTTCACCTGAGCTAAAGATCCAGTCGCTTGAATTCCGCCTGACATTTACTGAAGAACAGGAGTTGACAAACGACCGAGAAGCCGCCTAAGAGAGGGATGATCGTCAGAGAAACGGAATCAGCAGCCAAAAGCCCGACAAAACTGTACCCAGTTTGCCACTCTGGCGGAAGAATCGAGTACAAAAGTTGAGGGCGACTCGGATCAACGGACAAAATGAGCATGACGAACAATTTTGTTGCTTCGACTAGCAGCGGAATTAATTTGGCCAAAAGTTCATCTAGAGAATACTGCGGCGGCCAAGTCAACAGAGTGCGAGGGCGAGGACGAATTCCAGAACCCAATTCCGGGTTTTTCCGGATACCCAAACTAGGTTGTCGCTTTTGATCCAAGTTTAAAACTGAAGTGGATTTAAGTTCAACCCAAGCTTGAGATTTTGGTCCGGTAGCTCCTGCAAAAGTACCTAAGAAATTGGTTCCATTTCAAAAATTTGCATTTTAAGAATAATTCTTAAAATGCAAATTTTTTATTACGCAACTTTGTACGTTTTTGCTGTGCACTGTGCAAAGAAAGGATCAGAAATCAAGGATAAATGAATAAACAAAATATGATCTGATATTGGGCATTTTGTACCTCTTTTTTCAGGGTTTTCTCCTGATTTCCTTTTCAATTCTCGTGCTTCCTTTTGTTCTTGCTCCATCACTATTTCTATTGGATTTTCCCTCTTGACAAAAAGCCGGTTGAAGACCAACACGAACTCTCCCGGATTTCCTACAAACATGCAATATCCAGTGTAGTACATGAGAGAGTAGCCAATTGAAAATGGCGCA
Organism: Sminthurinus aureus; assembly: GCA_034698265.1. Classification (NCBI taxonomy): domain Eukaryota; kingdom Metazoa; phylum Arthropoda; class Collembola; order Symphypleona; family Katiannidae; genus Sminthurinus; species Sminthurinus aureus. Next base: position 14,359 of record JAQGBH010004765.1, read on the forward strand.
TGAAGGATAAAATGATCCCATCGAAAATATTTCTCCGGCTCCACCATCGTCGATTGAACGAGTCTACAAATTATGTAAAAACAGTGGGAAATCCCAAGCCAAAAAAGCAGTTGCCACAGAAAATTTCTTGTTTTACTCAACCGCCGTTGAATTTTCCCTGATTGCTCGTCAATTTTCAGAGGGAGAATATTCAAAGTGGAATAAATTTTGATGAACTTAAAATTCCATCCGGTTTCTTCCAGGGTCAACATTTTGAATCCGAATCCGATTTTTCCCTTGATTTTTAAAATGTCAAAAATAGTTTGCTTTTCTACTCAACTTGGTCAGTGGTCAAACGGTCTAAATAAAATTTAAAGCAAAAGAAAAGTCTGAATTTTATGGGAAAAGCAACTGAAATTAATTTGCAAGTAAAGAGCCGACTCGAGTTTAACTTTCAGGATTGAATGATGAAGGAACACCCAAAGTCAAAAATGTAACCACCAAATTTCCCTTTTCTTGCCTCTGTTTTGCAATCCGACTGGCACTGGTACTGGTCTGGCGCCGATCGTCTCTTTTTGTTCCGTTGGTCAATTCCCGTGCCCACGCTTTTTCTCGTTTTGGTTTCGGTTTAAGCTTCGGAGACGTGGACAAACTCAGAGGCAAACCAAACCTGACTGGTTTTATGACGATAAAATGTCTGATATGCCAAATTCAATTTTCTTGAGCTGTTTTATCTCTTCATTTCATTTCGCTACCTGAAACAACGAACAAGGAACAAGAATCATCACGAGGTAACAAACGGGTTTGTATGGTATCTTTTAATGTACGTTGGCTTGGCCCGTTTTATGTGTCTTATTCCAAGTTAAATATTTTCCATCCATTTGCAAGCAACAGGCAAGAAACAAGAGCGAGAATGACAATAAGAAAGAGAAAGAGAGCGACGAAGCTCTAGTCTCTATAAATTGGCGATAAAACTGAGCATGAATTATTTAGCTGTTTTATCCAGTATTCAGTTTGCAGTATCCAGCCAAAGGAGTTGATTGAACAGCACACAAAACTCAACCGAGAATCGGGGGAAACGAATAGACAAACTTTATGAATTATTTTATGGACTCGTAATATTTTATCTTTATATAACTGCGACGCTGTTTGATCCATTTACCCCAATACTCAACATTCATTACTCAATATTCAATACTCAAGACGGAAGCAGAGATAAAATACACGCGCTGTTCTCTTGCGACTTGCGAATTTTGATGTAAACAATTCCACTGCTGCGAATGTTCAATGTCCAATAAACCCGTTGTTTTTCGTTTTCAGTTGTATATAACTAATATTTTGCTCAATTCCAAAACCCACGCCGATTCCAATTTTAGTGTGAATCCACAGCACAGCAAAAATAGTCAATAATCCCGCCTGCGCTTTTCTCGCACCTTCTTTGTAGCTAAAAAGGAATTTGGTATTGAATATACCGTATTTTTCCGAATGTTTCCCCTGGGGAATTATTTGAAGACTTTCTTGGGTACTGGGGAATTATTTGAGGCT
>JAQGBH010004766.1:0-15880 GCA_034698265.1 Sminthurinus aureus
AAATTATTACCTTTGTCTCTCTCTCTCTCTCTCTCTTTCTTTCCCTCTGTAGTGTCTATTGAAACTTGTGTAACTGTTGCTGAGGTTTAAAGTTGAAACTGAGCACTGAGGTACCTTCACATGATTCATAATTTATAATTGAAGCCAAGTAGGGATAAAACTTAATGCATAATTTTAAAATGTGCATATTATCTATCATGCACATTATGAATGTCTGATAGGATTTTAGTGCTTTTAGGACATTACACTATTGGCATGGAGTATGGAGTAACGTCTTGTGTCTTGTGTATAAATTTCAGCGTAAATATCAACATTATGAATCTTTTCCCTCTAATTTTTTAAAAGTTGAAATTACCTTATAATGAGATGCAGTAATATTAAAGTGTAAAGTGTCTTAAGTTCTTCATCCACAATCCGTGTTTAGTGTTTACATATTGTTCATTGATCAGATATCAGACACCACATATTACATAGTCTAGGGTCTAGGGTTGAGATGAATGTAATGGCTTGTGTAATTAACCTAATATGAGTCGAAATTAGAGCGAAGGGAGCCAAAAAAACAACAACAGCAAGAGGATAAAGTCAATTTACATAAATGTTTTAAAAAAAAAGTGTAAGAAAAGATTATGATCATGATGATGGATCATGCTGTAGAATGTAGAAGTTAGGAAAATAATATGTAATATCATTCCTGTCATTGACTGTTTATTATTACGTTGAGGGTATCGTTTAAATCATTTAAAGAGCTGAGCACGTGCAACACTGTACAAAATGGTATACAATATACGTATTATTATTGTGTGTGTCTAAGAGATAAAATTAAATGTTAAATAATGTAGAGAGAAAAAAAACTTAAACTACCTGATTCCTTGTACATAATTGTATATGTTGTATGTCTTCATACTTCATACAGGCATAGAATAGACAATAAAGCAAGTAAGTTGGTTCGTAACTATTCTAAGTAGAAGTAATAATAACAATAAAGAGTGAACAGTGAACTCACTGTGAGATCACTACTTCTTGTTGTAGTCTGACTTCTACGCTCACTCGTAACGCACACTCTCACTCTCACTTTCTTCCACATCGCTCATTGTACATCGTACATTGTACACCGTGCAGTCAACTCAATTTCAAAGTACAATCACATTCAGATGCAGTTGTAGTTGTAAGCATTGTTGAATTGTGTTTTGTCTTGTTTTACGTGATTTTTTGGTGTTTGATTATTATTATTTCATCTTTAAAACCTTATATTTTAAAAATTTATGGTTTTTATATAATAATCAGTTTTGTTTTTAAGTTTTGAGAGTGCACTACCAAGGTCTTCACTGATGTCAGTTATATCAGTTGTCAGTTTAATTAAGTTGAGTTGAGCTCGGCAAAGTGCTTTCCATCATGAAGAATTGTAATTGTGGAGTGTCATCTAGTCAATAGTCTACAAAAATCAATAGTGTCCGATAGTTACCCGATTGTTTGATTCCGTACCATTTTTTTTTGTTTTGCTAATCGTACATGTATGAAGTTCGTGTGCTCAATGTTTTTGAATTAATTTAAGCTGTGTATTTGTGTATTTTTTGTGTGAGTGTGGGCAAAGGTTATATTGATCTCAGATCGCAGTATTAATTTTTATTTACATCATTGGAATTTCTTTACTGGTGAGTGATTTCAAAAAATACAATATTGGTTAATCATAAATTTTTAAATGTAAATATTAAATATCATAGGAGGAAGAAAGTAGAAATACCAAGATGAAGGAGCGTATACGCATAGTTTTTTTTCAGTCTATGTATGTATGTTAATATTAAGTGATATTTCCAATTAAATTTCTCAGACTATTTTTTTATGCCACTTGTACACTTGTACTTTCATCTATATCCATAAATTAAAGTAATAAGTAATTATAATGAGGTATAGGTGATTTGGAACCAATTTGAAACTTCATAAAATTAGGCAAATGAAATCATTAGAATTTGAGGATTGAGCAAGCACCAGAGAGTTAAACAAGAGTAAGAGCACGTATAATAATTAGTAGTAAAATAATGACTTGGTCATATTTATAATTGTATGGGTATTTGGCTTGCGGTCTTTTCTCTATTCTTCATTTGGGCAATAGAGGCACACGCATTCATACAACTTACAAAGTAGATGGTAGATAGTAGTACATGTAGTTTCGCATTATGCTAATTTATTCTCATTTAATCGAGTAATGAGTCAGGAGCTGATGACAATTGCATTTCATAATTAAAGCTACATATTGTTTTATTATATCTTTTTAATTTTTCTATACAGTGTTTCTTTTTGTAGAGACCGGTCTATTATGCTCACGTTTCATTGTACATTGTACATGGGGTATTGTGCATTGTGCATGTATATTTTATAAACTATAATAACGTGAAAACGAGGTAAAAATTCATTTTGTCAGTTTTCTCTTTCATTTTCATTTCCCTCAACTCACAGCATTGAACAGTCAACTTGGATATAAAGTTGTCAGTTGCTTGTTGCTTGGTCTGTATCTTGTATCTTGTATCTCATATGTCGTATCAGATGAAAAGAATGAGTGATAACCAGTTGGGTGCTGTGAAGAGATGTATATGCATATGTATATGATATGCATGTGAGCAGAAAAAAGCAAGTAATTGTACCGGTGTGGTCAGTCAGTTGTACATGCATACAGACAAAGTGCATAGTAAATAATAGAGGAAGGAAGTGAAGATACATATGTATACATATGTATAAACTTTTATATGCATCCATGCATGTTCAATGTACATTAAACATTATACATACTTCTCTATTGGTAATTGAGGTGAAACGTGTATTGTCTGTGGAGAAGTACATGCATATGTGCAGGAGCATACGCACATTTGTATGTTTACATTATATAGTCATTGACTCTTAAATCGTGGCTTTTGAAAGTAGCGGACAGTCAAAAAAAGATGGACATATCAAATTCGTAGGTTGTGATAATGTAAACCCTAAATTTTGATAATAATATATTCTTAAACGTCGTTTTCCTTCCTCCTCCTCCTTCTCGTATTCCTATTCGTATTCGTATTATTATACATGTTACTTTTTACATAGATTTATGATGTATGATGTATAATGTGATGTATAATTATTTTACGTAGAAAATGAAAATTTCTTTATTATGAACATTAAAAACAGGAGCTATGTAGATTTGGGTTTTGGGTATTTGTACAAATATTCATAATGTACAATTTTAAACTTGACAGTGAAAGTACAAAGTGGTCAAGCACTTTATTTTGGATTTGGATTTGGACAAATGACTATAATCTACAGTCTGTACACTGTAAACTGCTCATTGTACACTCTACGTTGTACATTGTTGGCCTATGTAATAACCTTCAATTTCCTTCCTTCCTTTTCTTTTCTGTTTTTTTGTGGTAAACGTTTTCACTCTTCATTCGTTATTTCGTACAGTAACTAGGAAGATTGATTTTTGGATTGGATATTGGATGCTGTTGAATGTTGAAGTTGTAATAGTTGCACAAAAAGTTGCCTAAAAGTTGTCTAAATCATGGACACTAGCCAAGAAATTTTAGCCAGAGACTATAGATAAAAAAAGTAATCAATTATTCAATTTTTTTCAAAGGATATACAAACTACAAACTACACACGTTTTAATTTATACTGGCAGTCCGAATCGCCGTGTCATATCATTTGGCATTTAATTAGATTAGTATTTTGTATTATTTTGTATAATATAGTGTGAAATGTCAAATTCAAATGTAAATTCAAAGTCAAAAGTCACAATGTGTTTAGTGTTTAGTATCTAATATCTATCATCTATGTATGTGTGCATAATGTTAAACTATCATCTTCCCTTTCTTTTCTTTTTTTGGTGAAAATTTCATTCATCCATATCCACAATTCACAATCTATCTTGCATCTATTGTTTATACAGAGAGTATTTGATGAGAGTTATTTTATTGTATGGTTTTGAAAAGCGAAAATCAGTAGGTGTATTTTATTACCACTTGTTGACGTTTGATGTCGAACGATGAGAGTGTGCTCAGTTATCTATCTATCTATTCAGCTTTGTATAAGTCCTGCATAACTCTATTCAGTGGCTACTCTTCTTCTTCGTTGTCGTCGTCATCTTCTTCTCCTTCTTCTTGATGAATAATGTTGAGGGTGAATGGAAAATGAAATGAAACTTGTTTAGTTCAGTTTCCATGATTTCCATAAACATTATTCTTCGACCTTCTCAGTCACTCACAATTATAAATTATAATATTATAATGTTACAATAATGTGTAGTGAAAATGTGTGAATGTACAATTTACAATGTACATTATGTACATGTGTATTATGTACCTTGCTGCATGTATTTGAATTATTGAGAATTGAGAGTGGAAGTGAAAATCTGATGGAATTGGTGATGGAGAAATGATAAAAATCCAAGGCCTTTCCTAAGCTGGTTGGTTGGTTGAATATTTGCTTGGTTGGCTGGTTGGTTGGTGACAACAATGAATGAAGAATGTATAAAAATTCAGTTTCATTTCAATGGATGACTAGACTACGGAATCGTATGCATTCTGTAGTCTGTACCCATATTCCATAGTGCATGTACAGAGTATTGAGTGTATAGTGTAGAGTGTAGAAATGTATAGTATAGAGCATTACCATTCTGAACTAGTTGACTTTTCACCTAGATTCTTCGTCTCTTCTGGGGACGATTGAAGGTGTTTCTATTTGTAATGGTTGAACAGTGATGGCTTTCAATGCTGATTCCCAAAGTTAGATGACGGTTAAATACATCATACATAGAGCATATAACATATAGTACATAATAAATACCACATGTACTGTTGAAACGAAAGAGAAAAGACAGTTACTCGACCGATACTAAATCCACAATCGACGATCGTAGATGGTACGGCGTTGTGACTCTTCACTGTTCACTGTTCATTCAACAATGTGTTCACTGTTCATTCATACTAGATATTATTATTATTATTATTATTATGCTGCATAAATAAATTATGCATTATACACATAAGAGTAACACTTGCACTAATAAATATCGAGCAATGTGATTGTCACCTCCATCCTTCACAGACAAAGCATTAATCGGCTTTGGGCTTTGTATTTGTATTTGTAGTAGATAAAAGTATTTTGTATTTTATTTTGTACTTGAATTTTTGGAAACCAGTTGATATTATTCCTTTGTGATTTGTTCGTGCAACGATATGACTTGTGATTTTGTTAAACGACTGACGATAAACCCCACTGTTTCCAACTATGTGTGTCTATAATAAAGTCAATAGGATAGAAGTGAAAGAGTGGCATGAGTATTGATCAAAATAGTTGACCATAGCTCTTCTCAGTACTCAGTATTCAGTAAAATGCTCAAGCTCAAGAGTTGAAGATTTTACATTATATTATTATTATATGTGTACTCTATTGTAAATGATTTTTATAATAGAGCAGGGTGACAAGTATCAACGTTTCCAACGTTACATTATGAGTGTAAAGTTTAAATCTTTAAAGTGTGTGTGGATATCATTTATCGTAATATCAAATACTCATTTATAATCTTTAATTGACGGTTTGTTTACTCATGAATCAAGTTGTACATTTTAAATGAAAGTTTCTGATTTGTCTATTGTTTTCTATAGTTGAAGCGTTCCGACGCTGCTTTCTGTGTCGTATGGTAAAAAACCGACAAGGAGTGAAAACTCTGTCACCTCCGTCGTCTATCGTCATCCAATTTGAATTTAATCGGAACTCAAAATTCTCATTTTGAAGAAACTCGTATCAGTGTATCATGCGGATTCCTCCTGTGATTTTCTTGGTGGGGATTTTTAGTATCTCACATTCTTGGTTGGTTGTCGGTCCTCGACATTACGGTAAGTATTATCAATTATAAAATATTTTACTCAAAAATGAAATTCATTTTCCGTAGTTTTAAAGGCTAACAAGAAACAAGAACAACATGTCATTCTTGTAATTTGATATGTACATTTTATTTCCTTTGACTTTGCGTAATAATATAAATGAGCGTACTCGTACAAGTAGTTACTTTGAGGTGTAAATGATATGTTGTGCTTGTTGCTTGTGAACAAGTTCTGTGCTTATCTTGATCCTTGTATCGGCTCTAGTGTAATATAATATTCACTACTTAGACTCCAACATTTCTTGATTATTATTCAAATTGAAATTGAGAGCTTTATATTTGTTTTATACACCTATTTGTAGATAGTTTACAGAATAAATAAATAGAATGTTTATATCCTTTGAAGCCGTCTCATATGCACAATGCACAATGCACATGATACCTATATTTTTTTATCACCTAATGAAATGTTGAATAGCGTGTTAAGTGTTTAAAGATAAATTAATTTTGTAACAGACTATTATTCTTTGTCTTTTAAACATAAGATATTAGCTTATTACACATTTAGGTAAAGATGATATAATATGCAAAAAAAAGTTGATAAAACTTGTTTCAAGAGATTGTAAAATAACATCAAATTCTCTTACTTTCTGTAGTCTATGTATTCTAAGTACGTCTAACTGCATTACCATTTAAGACTGTTGTGTAAAACGTAAAATGTATTTACTTTACATGTAGAATAAACGTGAATGAAATGTTTTTGGCTGTGTAAATTATTTGGAGACTTTAGCCTTAAGAGATAAAAACTGTCTAATGTCTGGTGCATGATGAATAATTAGCTAATTTTGTATGCCATGTCTGTTTTCTGTTTGTAAATGCAGGTGTGACAGAGAATACATCACTATTTTTACCGAGGATTTTCCCAAAGGTTTTTCAAACCGGTAGAGCTTGTCCCGGTAACTCATGTCCGTTGGCACTCCTCTGCTGGCTCACACGTACGGGCTGCAACAATAATGGGTAAAAACAACTAATTTTAAACCGTTATGTAACTTACAAACTGGATACCTATAATGTACATTGTACACATTATTATTTCAAAACACATGTATCATTTATTTAATTGTAATGGTTAAGGAGTAAGGGCAAGTTACAAACAACTAAATTATTTTTAGGGCAATATTTCAAATACATAAAGTAATTTAACATTTTGTACATTTTTTATCACTTCCAGGGTGTCGATGTCGTCGTCGGGCTCCACATTTACACCTTCCGTTGCAACTGCTCAGAACATGATACAGGCACTGCGGAAGGATCTCCAAATATATAATCATAATGATTACACAAATAATGACATTTCTGTTTCGGATTATGACATTGGTATGTACTTTATATGTAACTATAAGCTATACATTAAAATTCAAAAAGACGTCTTGTGTCAATTGTGAAATAATGTGTAATGTGTACGTTTAAAAATCTATAGAATGTGGAGTACAAAAGCTTGCAGCTCAAAAGAGAATTATTGGAGGAGACACTGCTGGTTTTGGCGAAGTAATATAAAATACACCATACATGAAGTGCAAAAAATTTGAAATGTCATTATTTTTTATCATGTTTACTCATTTTTTGGAAGACAAATACTCTTTCAGCTCATTCATTCCCTTTTTTAACCTAATTTCAATTCTGAATTTAGCTTCCATGGCAAGCTCACATCCGAATTGCGGGCTTCCAATGTGGTGGCGTGCTTTTGAATCATAATTATGTAGCTACGGCTGCTCACTGCGTACATCGTGCCCGACTATCAGAAATAACTATTTACCTCGGAGAACATGACACAAAAGACACTGGGAGGTGGTTGGAACCTCTGCCAGAAGAAAGTTTTGCAGTTGTTGAAAGAATAATTCATCCCAGATTCAAATACATGCTAACTCAACCCGATAGGTACTGAACCAAATTGATAAAACGTTTGTGGATTGAAGGACCTCACATCTTATGTTGTTGCTATAGCATTTGGGATGTGTGTGACCCTTCTACGAGACAATTCATTTGTACTGTTGTATTAAACTGCTACTAGTATTTTTCTTAACTGATGACTGATGATGAATATTTTGTTTATTTGTATTAGATATGACGTAGCTTTGCTCAGACTCCACAGACCAGTCAGATTTAAGGCCAACATTTTACCAATTTGCCTACCTCCAGATGACAAAAGTTATCAAGGAAAGATTGGAGGTATGTCATTTTCCGTTTTAACGTATTTCGTATTTCTTATTTGTACTTTTATGATAAAAAATGTTTGAATGAATGTATCTCTATAATCAGTGTTAAATTACAAAATTTGCTCAGTTTTGTCTCTCCGTTTTATTCAGTTTCATCAATTCTGTTTTCTATTCACAGTTGTCGCTGGTTGGGGGAAAATTGATACAAATTTTGGTACATCAGAACTTTTATATATATTAATATAATATATCTTAATGTATTACATATTTTACATTAAACTCTTTACCAATATCTAATTTTTTAACTCGAAAATACTGTTGAACTATTATTTGTATTTTCAGGTAAAACAGGCACAAATGTCCTACAAAAGGTGCTTGTTCCTATACTCAATAATGTAGACTGCAGAAGGTGAGCAGACTTTACTTTTATATGTATTTATAAATTAACAGGGATTATTTTAAGGGACAATTTCTGCGTGTGTAGTGCGGTTTTTTTTCTAGTTACTGCAGAATTTTATGTCTTACTTAAACATTGAAATTCACAAAAGTGCAACTCGAAGTAAAAATTCTTGGGAATACCCTTAAATATTAATACACAACTGTTATTTTTATGTTTTAACTGTTTTTTCCTGTTATTTAGATGGCATCATCAAAAACATATTCGTGTCGAGTTACATGGTCAGATTTAAGCATTTCATTTCTTTCATATATCATTGGTTTTGCGAACATTTTTCTGTTGTTCTCAAAGCATGTAGTAACTATGATACTTTATGTTATGGTTTCATTGTTCAGTTCAATCCATTAGTAAAGAAGGAAATTCATTATGTATTTAAAAGAAATTTGATAATTTTTGAAACTCCATTGCTTTGTTGGTTGTGATCTAATTTTTTAAATTCTTATTTGCTGGACAGACGAGATGTTCTGTGCTGGACATCGTGAGGGTGTAAGTACTGATATTAGTGGTTTTGCTTTTTGTTAAATAGAAAATGTACATTGAGAAAATTTTTAAAACAATTTTGAAATACTTATACAATGAAAATTCTTTCCATTACATTTTAAAAATTCAGATGCGTGATGCGTGCCTCGGTGACTCGGTGATTAACCATATTTGTTATTTTCTCTACTCGAAATTATTATTGTTACTAAAATTGGTAGGATTTCCTTTTATCATATTTTTGCTTCTCATCGTTTCTTTTTTATACGCGTCAACATTTAGGGTGGCCCACTAGTCGTTTTGGATGAAGAATCTGGAAGGTGGACTTTAGCTGGGATTACTTCCGCTGGGTTCGGCTGCGCCGGTGAGTTTAATCGCTAATTATCATATAATTTATAATTTAATACATTGCAAATAAATAATAACTTGTCAAAATATAAAAATATTGTTTGTTTTGCAGTTGATCGACAACCAGGAATTTACCACAAAATCAGTACAACGACGCGTTGGATACGTTCACAGATATCTGCACGATAACAGCTCTACTTCCAATCTCGCTACCATCAGCACCATAATCCACCATATTAATATTAATATATATATTATTTTATTTTATTTAATAACTTTAATAACTTAATTGTATAATATATTGTAAACACTTTTTCAAATGACATGAAATACCAGTTTGAAAATTGTGGACACGAGCTATTTTTTATATATGCATGTACGGTGGTTTCCATCTCATTTATTTGTACTGCCCCAAAAGCGCATATATATATAATATATGTATATTTTTCGTACCGTTGAAAAATTATTAGTATATTTTGTTACTGTACTGTGAACAAACTGAAACATGAACAAATGAAGGTTTGTGTTCGCGTTTTAACTCGGAAATAATTTTTTTTGTGGTATTTATACTTTGTACACGAAATTTTGTAATTTTGATACGAAAAGAAATAGCTTGTTCAACTTGACCTTTACTTTATAAGTAGCATCATAGTTCGAGATGCAAGATTTAAAAAATGTGATACATATATTATATTATTTTAGAAATTCCTATATCCTACAAGCCTATAAACAATCTTATTGTTTTGAAACTTGTACTCTACTTTTAAAATGATGTTACGATATTCGCGCATACGGAACGTTTCGTAAAAAAGGGAAAGAACGAAAGAACCTGCTGTTTTAATTTAATTTACAGTACTTAAGGATATACGTTTGTATTATTAGTTTTTAATTAATATTTATATGACAGTACTTGTAAAACTGTAAGTTATTTTTGTACATAAAACATGAAATCTCCGTAGCTATAGATTTTATAGATTTTATAGTATTGCATCCTTGACTCTTCCTGTTTTATAAATAATTAGTGAATTCTTTGTATCTTTATATTATTTTATATTCTTCACATATTTTCTATGTATTTGTATTTTTCTATTCTTTTATTTTCCTCTGTTAACTTCATTCATTGTACAATTATTTATCATAATTAAGTTTTTCTTTGACAATCAGAATTAATTTTCTGCTCTCTCAATTTTTTCAGTACTGTTAAAATTCCTTTCATCCAACTTTTGATATATGTAGCTTTTATAGCGTTTTATACCTGAAGCATAATGTTATTATGTAAGTGCCGCGGATTCGTGGCTTTGTTGCGTTGTTATAATAAAATTAAAACAAAAATGAAAATCAAGTGCAAGTCCCATTTATAGAATTAATAATTAATTGAAGACTATCTACTACGCACATGTAATTCACCTTTTATACCGTATCCTTATAAAATTCACAGGAGGTAGAAAGAAATAATCATTTATTGTAGCTATTGAGTCCAAAATTTTGACATATTATATGGTGACTCGTATATTTAATATCTAAACGGTATTCATTTATTCCCAAAAATAGTGTCTTACTTTTCATTCATGGTCATACATTATATGTGTGCATTGAACAAGGTAGACAAGAGGCAAAAGAAAACCTAATTTTTCTGTCCCTGCTGTTGGATTTTGAGCTATTTTTGGTATAATATTATAGTCAAAACTCAAAACCTTAACTCAAGGACAGTACTCGTATCACGTATTTCCATGTAATTCTCACAGTCGTTTCTCTTTTATGGGTACTCTTGAGTCTTGAGTCTTGAGCAATATAGACAATTGTGTAAAATTTAAAACTGAAAACTGTGAAAAGCTACTACTCATTTTAGTTTTTAGTCTGTTTATTTCCTGTATTTAGTGTTTTGTTTTTGTCCCATGTCTTCCATTTTCGGTAGATGAATAATGAAAGATGATGATGCATCTAGCTATTTTAATGTGTATCCTTTGTAGTGTACTTACTTACACTTGCCGAATGTAGCTTGTCAACAATCAAAAAATAGGTATTTTCTTGAAAAAAATCGTGTCATCAGTCCGTATACCGTATACATGTAAAAAATACCAAATACCTATGTAATTAAGTTAACAAAAAGCAAAACATGATGAACAAACACATGTGATTTCTTTTTCCTTTTGTCATTCATCATTCATCAAACATAATACACAGAAGAAGATAGTGTACTTGTAAAACCAATACAAAACACAACATTTAAACAGTAAAAACTAAAAACATGCTCGAAGCTCCAAGCTCCATGTATTTACAAAGGAATGAAAGGGAACAAAACAAAACAGAACACGGCAATTCGTTTTTAGGATTTTTACTCTTTATTTTCGTCCCAAGGATTTTTTCTCAAGCTGGATAAACGCCGCTTAGCGAAATGTAAATTGTAAATGTACTCAACACTCAACAAAAATAAAAGGATGACAAAAGACCCAACGTTTTTGTCTCTGCTCATTTCAAGTTTCAAGTTCGACTTGGCGTGAAAAAACAGAACTCTTTATGAGTTGAAAAAGACAACGTGTACCATATACTTTATGCATTGCAAACTATTCAAGATTCAAGAGCATATACTTATATGTAGATGCAAGTGAATGATTTCCCATGGAAGAAAGACAAGGCAGTAGGACGAGCAAAATCCCTTGGGAAATATTTTGTTATCAAAATCAAATTGAGAATAAACACCAAACACTAAACACCCGTCAACATGTAGGGAATAGGGAAACACGACCACCACCATTTTATCTGCCATATGTAACCTACTCTTCTTCTTCTACATATTTTTTGAGTCTAGATCCTAGATCCTAGAGTCTTCAGTGTGTGAGTCTCAACTCTCAATATATCTATGAATATATAATGAATAATGATATACCACCAACCCAACCACCACACACATGTAGATTGTACAACTAGGGAAAAAATTAAAAGCCCATAAATACTGCAAAAACGAGCAAAGACTTTAGACTTTACCTTTGCATGCAAACACAAACTGTAAAAGGTAACATGTAAAAGGTATGTATATTGTATATAGATATTTGTATAAACATAGAACTTTTGTCTTTTGTTGTGGTTGTGTAGAATGTAGAATGTAGAAAAACGTACATGTGTATGTAGTTGGAAGGTAGAAATAATGTAGATATTTATGTAATGTAATTCACCAGTCAAAGTATTCCTAAGTAAGTATCAAGTATAGTGAGTCCATGTCAATAATAGTCATGTCTTTGTGGTGAGCTATCTTCAAACTAGATACAGACTACACACTACCACACATTCCATTATATAAATGGTAAATGGTTTTACTTGGCATACAAAATATAGCTCATTCAGACTATTCACTAGTCAAGTGAATTGGATGGACTAGAAATAGTACTCATTACTCATTGCTCACAGTACACATCGGTAATCGGTAGTTGAAATATCAAGTTTTAAATAGATACATACAAAGACAGATCCAAGACAGACCGACATCCACAATTTCCCTCTTTTTCTATAGTTTCTAGTGGTGAATCCTTATTTTTCCCATTATCCTCTTGATTCTTGATTCTTTCTCCTTCTGAGTGATTAAAGTGTTCCTCAAGTCTCAAGACATCCGTGATATTGAAAGTTAGTACCATTTGTGAAATTGATTAATTGTTTCTACCTGCTTTGTTTAATCAGCTTCAATTCAATCACAAAAACTATTCAACTTTGAAAATGTGTCTAGTGTCTTGTTTCGTTGGTATTTGATATTGTGCCAGTATTATTGACAAATTTTTTTTTTTCTACTTTCTACTGACCCACTGCTCACTGCATTTACGTATTCGGTAAATTCACGAATAGAAGACCTCCCTGGAGAAATGTTTGACTTGACCTGGAAAATGGGAAATGGAACAGCTCATACCATATTGATAAATACCAAATTAAGTGCACAGTGTTCAGTTCTTTGATTTTATACACAAAATACATAATAAACCACACAGTAACCGGATCACTTTCAAAAAATGTGTATGTCGTCTCAATGTGAAATAAAAAAAGTTGTAATATCTGGAATCTGGATCATATCATATCATTCCCATAATATAAAAAATTATAATGCAAGTAAAAAGGTTTAATGAATTGAAGAATTCGTAATGGTTCCAATCTCTGGTTCCGTCCATACAAAACAAGTGCACCATGACAATGTCCTGGTCATGGAAATGGCCGAGGTTCATGTATTTGTGTCATTTATTTTTACTCTGTGGAAATCTTGCTCTACTCCTTTTTATTGTGATTCCAGTTCCGGTTGGTGGTGGAAGTTCTCCAGTCCGCTCGGATTTTAAATTTCAAGTTAAACAGTCCAGAATCATCAGTGTGAATAATAATGAGCAGAATGAGCATGAGTATGAAAATGAAAATTATGAGGATGATCTGGATGACTTTGGTATTGACATTTCAGACGAAAATGATGTGGATGATGGGGATACTGACTTGAGTAGTGAGAATGAAATCGGTGCCAGTGCTAGTGCCGGTCCTGGTTCTAGTTCTGGTAGCACAACTATGAAAGTAAACTATAAAAATAACAGTAGTGATAGTGCCAGTACCAATGCTAGTGTTGATGGTCCTCATAATTCAGTGAATAAAAATAATAGTGTGGGTAATAATTCTTCTTTGTCGTCTTCGTCTTCGACTATGAGTAGTTTGTGGCAAACCATGTTAAGCGTGCCGAGAATATCATTTCCAATGCCCTCATTTGAAGGTTTCACTTTAGTTCCCAAATCCTTTGATCTTTTTGACTTGAAAAAGATGCTCGTAGGTAAGATTCTTGTTTTTGTTTTTAAAAATAATCATAAATGTAATGTATTGTCTTTTATATTGGACAAATTAGAGTAATTCTATTCTATTTTACGCATAAAATCTGGCTAAAATATTTACACTCTGAATTCTTCATTAGCTATTACTTTTATTTTATGCTTATTTTGTATTTACTGGTTTTACTAGTTCTTGAATCCTGAGTACTGAGTAATGAGTAGAACCTAATTCTACTTTTTTCTACATTTGTAATTGAAATTAGAGCTCAAAATATCTAAATCATCTATAGCTTGTTCCATGTTGAATAACGTTGAATATAGATGAAATCCTCTCTTTTTACAACTATTTTCTTTCCTACTTCGCTTTTTCCAACTTTTAATCGATTTTTGCTCTCATACCGGTAGAAAAATTTGCATACTTAATACTTACAGTCACATTTTCAAGCTACATGCTACATTCTACATCGACCTTTCAGCATCACCGTTCATGATCACCGTGGATACAGCATAGTCAATACTGAATAGGCATAAATCTGTACGGTGTCATCGCTTGCATTTCCCTTGTACACGCAGCATCGAGCATTCAGCAGATATCTACAAACTACAACAAATCTGCATAATTTGTGCTTTGTACGGTAGTTAAGCACTAAACGATACTCCTCTTTTTCCATTGACAATGAGTTTTACTTATATTACTCAACACTCTACATATATTGTGTATATTGTACGTCTAAAATATGTAACAGCTGAGAATAAATGGAGCGATTTTAATTTTTACACTATTGATTTAAATAACGGTTGGGTGACAGTTAGAATAGAATAAAATATAGAATAGGCTGAGGCTCATCACACCTTGCACCTTGAACATTGCATGTATCTGCATCCAAGTATGTACTCTATACACTAAGTAATACATTAGCTCATAAAATATTATGCTCATCGCTCCTGAGCACTTCTAGTTTCTAGTTTCTAGGCAAAAACGTCAGTAGTCAATATCCCGTCGGCCTGGATTCTGCAGCAATATTGATTTTATTAGAATTTGACTTTATACTTTATTCTTCTTCAGTTCGGTGCTCAGTACGTCTGTTAGTTTGTCATTTCAATGAATAACAATGTAAGGAATATATGTGAGTACTGAGTACGCGGCAACTGCTTGGTCGACATTGCAGAAATGTGCATTCATAACGTTAGACATTAGACACTGGATATGACACAAAACACGAAACTCATAAAATAGAAATAAAAATATGATTAGGGGAAGAAAATCGATGAAATTGCATTATTTAGACAAGGCTTTGGAAAATGGAGCATGGCGTACGGAAAATATCAAAAATCATAACTTAGAGAGACATAAAGCATTCCGTGTTTATACAATAAAAAATCAAGATTCGTAATGTTTTACAATTGCTTTAGTTTTTAGTTATACCAATACCCCGAAAACGCATGTAGAAAAGTGTATAGTTGTATCAAGTATCAAGTAGTTGTGTTATATTATATTGTACAGTGTACAATATTATGTGAACACAATGCATTCAGGCATCAGAAGTAAATGAATAAACACAAAAGAAGAAGAAGGTGAAGGCAGGAGGGTAAAATACAGTTAGTTGTCGCACTAATACAATACGATTCTGAACATAAATAATATACAGACACACAATATGTATGTATATTGTATTGTATTGTATATTTGAGGTTCCGATTTCAAGCATTTGCCTGAACTCGGAAGCCGCTCCGGCCACCAGTG